>SKCR01033539.1:0-62881 GCA_019454045.1 Zanthoxylum bungeanum | reverse complement strand
TTCGTCGGTTGTGTGCCCTTTTAGATTGTGGTGTAGGCAGTAGGACCTTTTGTTTTTTCTGTCTGGGGGAAACCTCCTGAGGTCGGGCTCTATTAAGAGGCCTTTCTCCCGTATCTCCATGATGATTTCCCCTGGTGGCTTGCTTAGGGGAATATACGCTTCCTCCCGGACCACATGATTTACTTGAGTTGCGGGCCTTTTGCCTTGATCCTTTTGTGCCATTGGTTTGAACTCTTTGGGTCTTGGATTGAATTTCCGGAATTCTCTTTCCGATCGCCGATGGTCTTCTCTCCTTGTTACCCTTTCTCTGGCGGTTGTCCCTCTCCGGGATACTTTTTCCTCGCTTTCTAGTAGGACGTACTTCCGGGCTACCTCCAGTGCGGTAGCGTAGTCTGGTGTCTCATGGATCCTCAGGTGGGTCCACAGTTTCCCGACCCTTAGGGCCCCTTTCAGACTTTCCAGGGCTTCTTGGGATTCGTACCCTCTGACCTCGAGTACAGTGTTGTGATACCTTTCAATGAAGCTTTTCAGTGTTTCGTCGTCTCCTTGTTTCATGAGCCTTAGTTCTCCTATTGTTTTTTTAGGGGTGCAGGCTCCTTTGAAATGCCGGATAAACGACTTCTTAAGTTGGGAGAAGCTCTGAATGCTCCTCGGGGCCAGACTTCTATACCATAGGATGGCGGGCCCTCCTAAAGTTAAGGGAAATACTTTGCATATGGCGTCGCCTGTTACTCCCTGTACTTCCATCAGGAGGACAAAGTTTTCGATGTGGGATTTTGGGTCGGAGTGGCCTTTGTATGGTGCCATGGTCGGCATGTTAAATCGCTTCGGGAACTGTGCTGCCTTTATTTCTTCCGTAAGGGGAGACCCCTATTCCTCGCCTCGGGTGTCTCCCGTGCCGATCTTCAGGCCTTCTCCCCATCTGGTCATCTCTTTCCTTAACCAAGATTTTATTTCACGGGTTGTGCCCCCGTGTCGCCTTCTGTGTCCTTCTGTTTGCCTGTCGCCCCGGGCGTGGCGTTCTTTAAACCCAGAGGTCTCTTGTACGTCTTCGTTATACTTTCTATTCTCCCTCTTGGAGTTGTAAAAACTGTCGGAGGAGGGGTCGGGTGATTGTTCCTCCTCTTCTTCTTCCCATGTGTCTTCTGATCTTCCTACCACCGCAGATCTTATCCCATAGGGGCCTCTCTTTCTGGGTCCCTCGTCTTCGCTTACATCCACTACTCTTTTTCCTCTTTCCCCCTCTTTCCTCCTTTGTCCGGTCTCGGTTTCAGTTTTCTCGTTGTTTGCTCCTTCCATTCTTTCTAGTCGATCCATCATAGTCCTCATGCCATCTTCCATTTTTTTCATCCAGTCCATTGCCGGACCTCCTGGTTGGTGATTTCCGTCCTCCGCCATTTGTCTTATCACGTGAACTGCTTTTTTGTGAAGTTCCCCACAGACGGCGCCAACTGTTGACGGTGGATTTTGGTCTCAGGGTAATATTGGAATATCACTCCCGAGGAAATCCTCCTCCAACTGTGAATTTGTTTGGTTATGGGGGACCAAAAGCAAACTTAGCGGAAAACAAGAAAATGCGCCAATCAGACAAGGTGATTTAACGTGGTTCGGTGGATTTTGGGATCCGACCTACGTCCACGGGCAAGAACAGGATGGTGCTTTTTTATTACTCAAATATACTCCTCAGGTCTCTTCTTTGCTTTTTACAAATCAGAGCTCTATGATTCTAATCTCTCACTCTTGTGATGATTTTCAGATGCCCTTTTACACATGCTCTACCCTCCTATTTATAATAATACAGAAATCAGACTCCTATTTGCATAAGAAATCCTATTTGTACTCAATCTTCTCTTATTGCATGGTTTCCTGATCCGGTAATGCCTTCTTCTTCCGTACTCCCTTTTGGATTCTGATTCCTTCTCCGTGTGAGAGTAGGATATCTTTCTTATCTTATCCATAAGAATGGGGTGTTTTTGTCTTGAACACGGCCCGTTGTCTGGTCGGATTGGCTACATGATTTTAGCCAGAGAGAGAATTTACCCTTTTGTCCTTGTCGTGCTGCCTTAAATGTTGTAGCGCCTGAAAACACCATCAACATGCTCTAAAGTCATGATAATTTTGTTTTTTGATCATTGGATGAGTTGAAAGACATGAGATAAATTGATTTATGATTTAATTGGATTTAAATCGAAATCGGATTTAAAAATCCCTACAATTGCGGTGACATCAAAAGCATGATTAATTAGTGTAATTGGTGTTTTGGAAATATTAATTTAATTAATTAATTATGGCTAATACACTTTAATTAATTAAATTGTAAAATTTGGAATTTTAGAATTTAATTAGTTGGGCTAAATTTGGAATTGGGCTTAAAATGTTGTATTTGGGCTTAATGGGCTTGGTTGGGCCAAGTTTGGTTTAGGTTAATTGGTTGGATCCAATTGGGCCTAAAACCATTTCCATAAAGTCCAAATATGATTAAATGGGCCTTTAAATAATTTTAATTGGGCCTAATGGGTCTAAATTGATTTTTGGAAAATGGTGATTCCTTATTGGGCTTTGGTTGCCAAAGTCTATGCCTTATAAATTAATTGAAAGCCCACTGGACTTTAATTAAATTGACATTGGATGTTAATTGCGCTTTGAGACCCGTAAAGATTAGATTTAGAATCTAAATCGAAAAGACTCATTAATAAAGTGTAATTATTTAATTTAGAATTAAATAAAGAATTGGTATTGAATACAAATTAAATTGGATTTAATATTGTAGTTTGATATAATTCAAGAATTCGTATTTTGAGTACTTATTCTTAAACGAGTTGGACTCGCCCAAATCAAATCGTTGTTTGAACATTGGATGGTCATTAATTTCAGATTAATTAATTGGATTAGATTGATTGATAACATGCTTTGTGTGAATACATGGATGTGATGTATGAATAATGTATATCAGATGAATATTAGATGGGTGAGGGCAATTTTGGAAATTATTGTAATAAATTTAGAATTTATTAAATTAGACCTGCGTGTCCAGCCTATTACCTCTTGACTCTTTGTATTTCTCTTCTCACCTATTCGCCTCAATGTAAATGAGGTTTCTTTAGAAGTGTTATGTAATTGGGTAGAAGTAAGATTTGTGCTAGCGGGAGAGAGGAAAGTGAGAGATTTGTTTTACGAACAAAATGTTTTAAATATCCATCCGCATATCATTATTAATTTATTTATCGCGCCTTATTATGCTTTTAGAATGCATGTTTAAAGGTGTATGATGAGACCTAATCAAAGATAATTAATTGGTTGCCAATTACGCGAAAAACCCTCAATAAATATTAAGCGTTTTTCCTTCCATTGAATGATTCATTCTCAAGATCCAAGATTGACACTGGTTTGTTGGCCAAAGTCAAGACCTTTGTCCATCGCGGATGTGTTTGAATCATGAAGGCTTTGTTCCATATCGCATGTCTTGTCCAAGTTGTGATTTGTTCGCCAAAGTCAAGATCATTTCTTGTCCATCGACATCGATTACGAAGCTTTCCAAGGTTAATGGGTCCCGCTTAACTGGAATCATTAAGTTTGTTGTACCAAAGCCAATGCTTAGTTGATTCAGAGGAAAAAAGTTAGGGAA
Organism: Zanthoxylum bungeanum; assembly: GCA_019454045.1. NCBI lineage: Eukaryota > Viridiplantae > Streptophyta > Magnoliopsida > Sapindales > Rutaceae > Zanthoxylum > Zanthoxylum bungeanum. Next base: position 59,256 of record SKCR01033539.1, on the reverse strand, counting down.
TATATCGGATATATTGACATAAATTAGATATATGTTTCGGATTTGGATGTCCACCTACTGGATCTAGGAATTGGATGAGATCTAATTGATCTTAGAGATCTACCTAGTTAAATATCATACAACTTGTTGGCCAAAGTCAAGGTTGTGTGTTATTTAACGGGATCCTAGCCCACTAGGAAACTAGGTTTCCCGAGTACTCAACAGATGGTTAGAGGCTCGCCGAAAATTAGTGGGAGGCAAATATTAAATTTTTAATTTCGTTTAGATACTTGCCAATACGTGCTCATTTCAATTTTTTCGTCATTAAATAAATATATTAGTTGGACTAATATTTAATTATTGTTTTATAATTAAACAGTTGGACTGTATTCAAACTACTTCAATTTATAGTTGATTATATAATTGGATTATATTAATCAATATATTTGAATTTAACCAATCAAATTATAGTTGATTATATAGTTAGACTATAGTAATCATTATAATCAATTGTACCCGAAATCGTTGATTGGATAGTTGGACTATTGAAATCAATATTACTGAAAGATTAGAGTTTAAAACATAATCCTAGGTGAAAATGTCTTTAAGCGGCTTTAATTTTCAGATTGGGAATAAAACCTCAGGATAGTCCTTGAAACTGAGAAGTTATTCTATTTGATAGAAAAACCTCTTGGGCCTAAGCCCAGAGTTGAGCAAATAGTGGAGCATGAGTTTTGGATGACTCATGGTGATGATAACTTTAGTGCTCAATCCTTTATGCATACCGCAATGACTCTTTAGTTCCGTCGTCAGAATTAAATGATTAGTTCCTTGTACCATGATGATGAAATTAAAGATCTTCATAGATTTATTCTTAGATATTAGAAGTACAAATTGCAAAAGAAGCTCTTTTGCTCACGTATGTCAGAGGGTACATCTGTCGAGCACTAGGTGTCACAGATGATTGCTGACATCGATCAGCTAGGTTAGCTGGGCATTGCCTACGTGGTCAATACTACCAAAGATTTGATCTTATAGTCTCTACCCGAAAGCTGAGGTAGGTTCATTATGAACCAAGAGTAAACTCTTGGAGAGTTGATGGCTATACTCTAGGAGGCAGAGCCTGAGCTTCTAAAAGGGGCAAAGGAAAAATCATCACAGTCTTCTAGGAAGACAAATGGCATATCCCAAGATGTTTGCCTAAACTGTGGCAAACGGGGTCACTGGATGCGTGACTGCCGTATGGACAAGGCAGACATGAAGGAAGTGAAGGCGGGGCAAGGCTCCGACTTCAAGTATGTTTGTCATAAACATGTTCGCTATTAGTTTCAAAATTGGATTTTTGATACTAGATGTGGTACATAAATATGTACTGTTGTGCAGAATCTGCTGATGAGCAGGATACTGTCATAATCATGCTGACGCTTTTATTGCTTTACCAGGTGGGCTGGGCACGTTGGAAGAAATATTCACAGTTGCGTCGTGGAAAAATTTGAACATTCACAGAAAACCCATTGGACTTCTTAATGTAGATCATTTTTTCGATTTTCTTTTAGTATTTATCGAGGATGCTAAAAAACTTGGGTTCATTTCAAAACTGGCAGAAGATATTATTCTTACTATAGGAAAAACTACTGAATTAATCGACCAATTGTTAGCCTATGAACCAAAAATGGACCCAATTCTTTCCATGTTGGACTCGTCAGATAACGATCGTGGCAAGAATCGTAGAGTGGACTTGAATCTTAATCTATAACTTTTTTTTGGGTTAAATAGTAATATTGTTGAGTCAATTGTATTTTCCCCACGAACCAGATGATGTCTTCTAAACTCTACTTCTTCTTATTCAGACATTGAGTTAGTGATTGTTCGCGTAAAACGATAGGGCTTGAGTTAGTTTAAAAATGATAATAATCAAGCATTTACTTAGTAACTGGACATCTTGCCTCAGTAAGCAGTAATCTTTCGCGTAAAACGGTAGAGCTTGAGTTGTTTTAATAAAAAAAGTGTGTGTGTGAATAAGTTCGATTTCGTAGCCTCTCTAACTCGAGCATTTAAGTCCGTAGGGGTGTTTGAACACTTAGTGCCCTAAGGCCAATTGGTCTAAGAGTCAGTGGCCCAAAACTCGTTACATGGGTTAAAGAGAATGTTTAAGGAAATCAGACACTTATTCTTTTTGACATCTGAGATCCGAACAATTAAGTCTGTAGGGGTGTCTGAATACCTAGTGCCCTAAAACCAATTGGTTCGAGAGTCACTGCCTAAAGCTCGTTACAAGGGTTAAAAATGTATTATTTAAAAAAAAAACTATTTTCGTATATAAATAAACTGTCATTGTCAAAATTTGTGAATTCTGATATAATTTTGGGACAAAAATATTACTATATTTTCAACAAGACCTGTGAATATTGTGGGCACAATGAATTGATTAGCAGTTTATCCTATGTGTGTGTGGAAGAAGGGTAAAAAGTACATGAGAATTTGCTTACTTGATAATTTAGAAGGAAATAAAACAATTACTAACTTGGATAAGAATTTGTCTTTTTAGTTTTCGCTTTAATTAACTAGGTACTAGTAATAAGCTGGTTGGGTGTGTGATGAACACTAAAAAGTGTATATTTATTAAAAGGAAAATTAATCATTTTACACTTGTAGTTTCATTAATCCCATTAATTTAGCATATTTGTGAAATAATAATTAAATTTATGTTTTATATATTTTTATTGTGATTATTATTTCTTATGTAGGTGAAATAATACTTTGGATGTATAACTAGAAAAAAAGTCGTGACATATGGATTTTGGATGCTATAAACTTGAAATGGCATTCTAACACTGTATAAATTCGAAAATTCTAACTTTGTGTAATTTTATATTTTAGCCATAACATTTTACTCCGATATCGGATTGAGGCAATTCCAGTTCCAGATGAAAGACGACTTAAATATCTACAACTCTTCTCTGTGCAAGAGTTTCTAGTTTTGAGGTTTCTAAGGTTGAAATTGATGAAGAAGACGATGTGTATTGCATGTAATTTTAATTATGAGAAAATAAAGTAAAAAATAAAAAGTAAAAAGTAAAAGGTAAAAAAAATAAAAGTTGAAATAGGTGGATTATGACAAATATTTTCAAAATGATCAACAAAAATAAAAATAGTCAAAAAAGAAAAAAGAAAAAAATTAGTATAAGTTTATTGTTTGTATTTGATTTGAAATGTAGTAATTCATAATTTAGGGATGAATATTTCTATTATAAATAGATGTGCTCACCTCTTATTTTCTTCATGCTTCTTTCATTTTTCTCTTGAAGAATTTGGAAGAAGTGTATTGTGTGTTTTATTTTTCTTGTAATTTTTTCAGTAATAAAATTATTTGTATTTTTATTCAAAGCTTGAGTAGCTAATTTCATTCTGTTGGAGTAAATGGTGAAACTCTAAGTATGAAGAATATAAATTAATCTTACTTATATTATAATATATGAATTGTAATCTGAAAACTAATATTTAATCTTCTTTTATATTTGTGGGTGTCTTGATTCGCTGTTGACAATCAAATCTTGGTTGGTACAATTAATACTTTATCTTATATTATATGAGACAGTAATTTAAATGTGGACTAATTATTGACAATTAATACTTTATAAAAATTAAGATTTCTCTATATTTGAAATATTAAGAGTGGATCTCATAGCCCCGACATTTTAATTTATTATTACAATCCAATTTAAAATTGTCCATCACTTCAAACAATTCAACATTTTTATTTTCACTCAAATTATTATTTTATTTTACTAAATCTATTACATGTGGATCGACCCTGGACTTATTGAGTTATTTTATTACTTCGACACTCTTATATTTGAGAGTAAAGAACCATTTTGTGAGTGTGTTAGTCTGCAGTAAACATGCAGCTGGGAGATGAAGTACAAGCACCCCTACTATTTAGTTCTCTTCCTGATAGCTGAGAGACATTGGTTGTTACTCTCAGCAATTCCGCTTCAGAAGGCAAACTTACCATATCTATAGTAAAAGATGCCATGTCTAATGAAGAGTCCATGAGAAAAAATGTTGGCTCAGAACATACATAAACCTTCATCACGAAGACCTGAGGAAGACATCAAAGAAGAGAAAAAAAGGGAAAGACAGAAACACAACCAGAGGTAGATCCTCAGATAGAAAGATGTCTACCTATAAGTGCTACCATTGTAGCATAGAAGGTCACTTAAAGAAGAATTTCTGAAAACTGCAACCAGAGCAGGGCCAATGCAGTCACCAGCCGAAGAATAACAAATGAGAGACACTAGTTGTTGTCCAATGAGATGTTATGCTCCATGCAGGAAGAGACATGCCTTCAAACCCCAACCCAAGATGTTGAGTGGGTGGTAGATACTACAGTATCCTACCACGTCATTCCTCACAAAGATTTCTTCACAACATACAAAGCATGAGACTTTGGTTTAGTGAAGATGAGAAATATCAGTTCCTATGAGATAATAGGAATTGGTGATATTCATTTACAGACAAATATCAGGTGTACATTAACTTTGAAGGTTGTCCTGCATGTTCCAGAACTTCGGTTAAATGTACTCTCGGGAATAGCCCGGGCTATGACAGTCACTTCAGAAATGACACACGGAGAATGACAAAAGGTGACATGGTTGTCGCCTAAGGACATGTTTACGGAACACTATACAAGACTCATGTGAAGATTTGTATAGTCAATCTCAATGTAGCTGAAAAAGAGGCTTCTCAAAATCCGTGGAACCAGAGACTCGATCACATGAGTGAGAGATGGTTGTCTACCCTGACCAAGAAGAAGCTTACCGAGGATGCTGCACTAGGTCCTTGCAACCATTATTTATTTGGTAAGTAACAAAAAGTCTCGTTTAAATTCTCTTCAAAGAGAAGATTAGAGTTGCTTAGTCTGGTGCACTCTAATGTGTGTGGTCCTTTGGAGGTTGATTCAGTAGGCGGTAATAATTATTTTCTATCTTTCATTGATGATGCTACTCGAAAAGTATATGTGTATTTACTGAAGACAAATGATCAGATAATAGATCAGTTCAAGTTGTTCCATATCATGGTAGAGCGTGAAACATGGAAACAATTGAATTGCCTCCGCACAGAAAATGAAGACGAGTATAGTTCAAGGGAGTTCGATGCCTACTGCAGGAGACACGACATTCGACATTAGAGAACTATTCCATACACCCTACAACATGATAGTGTAGCTGAAAGAATGAACCACACTATTATGGAGAAAATCAGAAACATGGTCAGTATGGCTAAGCTGCCAAAGCCATTATGGGGAGAAGTTGTTCATTCCGCATGATACCCGATCAATAGATCAATATCTGTATCGTTGAATTTGAGATTCAGGAGAAAGTGTGGTCTGGTAAGAATCCCTCATACTCTCACCTTAGAGTATTCGACTGTTTAGCCGTTGTACATGTGTCCAAGGAGCTCAGGAAGAAGCTCGATGCAAGGAAAACTCCATGTATATTCCTAGGCTATGAAGATGAAGAATTTGGATACATACTATGAGATCCGAAGAGAAAGATGGTCATTAGAAGTTGAGATGTAGAGTTTCTTGAAGACCAGACAATTGAAGACATTGAAAAGACCAATATGTCTTCCAATTACAGTGCATACAAAAATCCAGACCCAACACCAGCACAATTGGTAACAAATAGGATGCTCGATGAAATTTCAGAAGTAGAACTAGATGAGGTAAATGATGATGTTAAGCATGGGGAGACACATCCCGCTTCATCAGAAGTTATAGAAGAGAGTGCTGAGCATGGGGAGTCGAAACCTACTCCACTAGAAACTACATGATCATCCACAGATTTGGATGATCACAGACCTCCTGAAACTAGTGGACCTCAGATAAGAATATCTGAGCGAGATAGGATTCTATCAACCAGATATCCGGGATCCGTATATATTCTACTTACTGATGAGGAGGGCAAGAAAGTTTCCCATAAGACAAGAAGGCACTGAGGAATAAATGGATGAAGAAACATGACAACGAAACTGTGTTATGCAGAGACACAACAGAAGAGTACTGTGCAGAGATACAATAAAGTGTGCGGTGCAGAGACATAACAGAAGAGTACCGTGTAGAGACACAGTGAAATGTGCTGTGCAGAGATACAGTGAAGTGTGTTGTGTAGAGACACAGCCGACATGTCAACAAAAGTGGTCAATCAGGACAAGCCAGAGCTGCGCAGAGACATAGCCAAGATAAATATTAGATAACAATTATTTTGGATACAACTGGAGAGAGAGAATTGTAGAATCCATCTGCAAACATCAATGCCACCATTGTCAAAGATTGAGATCACTTTTTTTGACAATGGTGCAACGACTTTTGAAAATGGTGCAAACCACCAAAAAACTTTAGGTGGATTTGTTGTTTTGTTTATAATTTGAGCCAAAATTTGGCTATAAATACAGAGCTTATTTGAGAGCTCAATCATCCCCAATAAGAAGCTGCAAGTAAGAGAGCTTAAAGAGTGTAGTTTGTGTGTGTGATTTTTTGTACAAGTTTTATAATACTTGTAAATTATATTCAAGTAGTAATAAAAAATATTTATTTTTCCTCACAAAATACTCTTCAGTGATAAGAGAATCACAACACTTGATTAATATAAAATTATAATTATGTATTCATTGTGTGCTCATGAGTACATATATCACCATTCTTAAATTTCAATAATGATGGATGTATTGTATTCATATAATTATTGACTATGTTAATAATATATTTTTTAAATAATTTGACAAAGTAGTTAAGTAGGATTGGTTGGAATGATTTAAAAGTATTGCTTATTTATTTAGTTTTTCAAACTTAATCAGCTATGAAAATTGATTGAACAGAAATATAGGATAAATGTCATTTACATCCCCATATTTTGAATCTAAAAAATACAACATAAATATCTTTTATGTCCCCGTATTTTGCCTTTAAAACCTATTATATCCCTATAATTTATAAAATACCTCAACACATCCTTTAATTTAATTATTAACAGCATTTGATATTTTGCACTTGTTCTATTTAGATAATTAACATTACAAAAATACTTAAAACATTATTTTTTTAACAAAAAAGTCAAATTCAATTTGTAAAATTTAAACTATATTAACAATTATGGTCATATTGAAAAATTTAACTTTTTATTGTGGGTTGATACCAGTGGGTCAAACATGTAACTTTTATCAACAAACATGCAACTTAAATCATTAAACATGTAAACTCTGTCAATAAACATAAAACTTTTCAAATTATAAAATTAGTTGCATGTTTATTGGTAGAATTTACACGTTTAATGGTTTAAGTTGCATGTTCAATGCTAAAAATTATATGTTTTATACCCAATGGTATTTGATACCCTTGGGTACCTTAACATTGGCCTTTTATTGTATACGTAATTATTAAATTTTTATTTATTTAAATTAATTTTTTAATGTTAATATATAAACAAAACTAAATTCAAATATATGAAATATTTTCTTAACCAATCCCATTCATGATGTATTATACTATATATGTGTGATATTTTATAAGCAATGACATAATAGTGACGTGAGCCAGCAATGGCAGCTGGCTCAAGCAGACGGAAATCGATCTGCTTTCAAATTATGAAGAAAATGAATGATGACTTGTTCTTGCTTTTGACATTTATTTCTCTTTCACTACCCAACTTGGGCAGCGCCTGCGGACTGGAAATTGGTCCAAGTATGCTTTTGCGTCAATGATAAACGTATTAGGCTCGACTGATTTGCTCTCTTTTAAATTCAAGAATCGAATCTCACTAAATATTTTTTTTTGGAGTTATGTCATCTAGTATAAAAAGTCAGTAATTTACCTTGATCAGCATAGGTTTCGAGAATTAATAGAGATGCATATAAGCTGGGACGGATACCCCGAATATCAAAAAAAAATTAGTTCAATTTTAATTTTATTAAATTGACATAATTATTGCTCTTATTTTTTTTTTTTCAATTTACAAAATTATCCCATCAAACTCAACGTTTTACACATAAATTATATATATATATATATCACCCCAGATCGTAAAATTTTGTTGCTGCCATTCTACATGTAGTATTTCTAACAAAGACTGAAATAATATTAACAAATTGTTGGTAGATGAAAATCCCCACTATAAGACGAAGTCACTCTAGGACGAAAGAGAGAACGAAGAGAAGAAGTACGATGAGCCGAAGAACGACAACGAGCCTAGGGCGATCAGACCAATGGATAGGACGAAGACCTATTATGCGGTTACTCCCACGACCGTAGCAGTTGGACGGTTTTCCCTCCACAACCAAGCAGTTGAGACACGCAGCTCAGCGGTTACAGGCACGATCTTGCAACTGCAAGGAGATACTGGAACCGCCTAAAACGGTTGACAAGCTTCACTATAAAAGCCTACCTACACCAAGAAAAGAAGCCCGATCAAATGAAGACTCAAATGAGCATATTTTTATTTTTCATTTCGTAGATTGTAATCTTAGGACTGTAATTTGTGTGCTTGCGCCCCTTGGAGACTTATTCACTTAATCAAACACCCCTTGCTGGGACTTTGTCTCAGGAGGTTTGAACCTTACACGCTTTTCTTTCTTCACGCATAAAAATTGCGCAAACAGTTTTTGGCGACCACAGTGGGAGATTTGGTGTAAAGAGTGGAGATGCCTCCGAAAAGAAACACTCAAACTGGCTCAACTGATGAGGAATGAGGACTGGAGCAAGCCAACCAGCCCAACGTTCCAGCCATAGTGGGTCAATTCGAGGGTCTGGCAGACGCTAGTCGATACGAACTTATGAGAGAGCTAAGCCCTAACGCGGTGCGCGCATTATTCGGTGAATTCACACAGGATGTTGTTGAGCAGGTTATGCTCCAAAATGCACATGTCATAGATAAGTTTGTATCAACTACTAATTCGCATTATGAAAACATGGCTAAACATTTAAGCTCGTTAAAGGAATTAATGACCAAATGTGTAAACGGCGGCACGGTGCTGCCACGGGCTACGCCTTCCCCTGCGGCAAGCGGTCAGGAAGCTAGTCCTAGTAATATTCCTGCTTAGGGAACCGACCTCCCTACGGTTCCTAGGGGAGAAACAAGCCCTGAAGGGAATGGCCCGCAAGTGGGGCCAAATATTCACCAAGGGCCAAATATGGCACAACATGAAGTGGTGATGCCTCAGGGTGTCCAGGCTTGTCAAGGGCAGAATCATGATTATGTCCCACTTTTGATAGGGCCGCAACCGCCACCTATAGCTGTGCCATTTAATGGAAACGATATGCTAAGGGAACATATGGCTGAAATCCTTCAAAACCAATTTGGTCTAGAAACTACAAGATACCGGATTGTTCCCTCTTCACGGGGTCTGGGGAAGTTTCTACCATGGAACACATAGGACGAATTACCCTTCAGTGTGGGGAAGTCAATGATTTCCACAGACTAAGGTTATTTCACGGTTCATTATCAGGAGTAGCTTTCTCTTGGTACGTTAGTCTGCCGGCCAATGCGGTGGAAAGTTGGCAGCAAATGGAGCAATTGTTTCATGCGCAATTTTACAAGGCCGAATCTGAAGTGGCCTTAGCCGATTTGGCAAACTTAAGGCAATTGCCCGGAGAGTGGGCTGAAACGTTTTTACAAAGGTTTAAGGTAGCCTGAGGCCGATGTTACGTGCCTTTGCCCGAAAAGGAATTCGTGAGAATCGCTCAAGGATGCCTGAATCTCGATCTAAAAAAGAAGTTTCAGGATCGTGAGTTTTGGGACCTTCCCCAGCTCACCACCAGCGTAGTGCGCTATGAGCGATCATTACGAGAAGATGAGCAAATGAAAAATTTGAGCAAAGGAACATATTATAGAAATGTCGACTATGAAATGGGCGAAATAGGCATCGAGTCGGCCGATTTGTGTTTGGCCGAACTGGTTAAAGGGAAGCCTTACGTTTACAAAACGTGGGCGGAACCCCAAACCGGTGAAAAGAATGATAAAAAGGGCATGAACTTCTCTTTCGACATTACTAAAGTCAATGCTATATTTGACCAGTTATACAAGGACAATCAAATTAGCTTGAGCGACCGACACACGTTGCCAACAGCCGAGCAAATCGGCAGTAAGAAATATTGTAAATGGCACAATGCATGGTCTCATACAACTAAAAATTGCCTTGTTTTCCGTAATGTCTTGCAGGATGCCATAGAGTCCGGGCGAATTACGTTCGAGAAGAAGATGACTGTAGACAGCAACCCTTTCCCAAAATCGGTGGAGTTGAATATGATCAATCCGGATCTTGCCAAAATGAACTTGCCGAAAGATAAATTGGTGCTGGACGAAGAACAACACCGCCGCCGCCCAAGCGCTCTGGAAATGATAAAAGCACCTGCAGAACAAGGAGGAGAGAAGAACATTTGTGTTCGGTACAAGAATAACATGAAGTGGATGAAAGAGTTGGAGGATACTTGCGAAGGGCATGCGAGGAGAGAATCGTCATGGCAGCCATAAACCTTCGCTCCAAGGTTCTATGGAAAAAACTCAAACTTCGTCCAAAATGTGAGGACATTCAGGCCAAAGATTCATCGGCCCAATGTTTGGCATTCATACAAAAAGCCACACTCGGGACAACGGGCAGACATGAATTATCCCCCTTTGGACGAAATGACAAGGATGCAGTTGAGGAGGCACCAAAGAAACTATGGCCGCCTGATGCACCGACAAGGCGAAGGAAATGCCACCACAGGCCGTAGTCCTTGCATCACAGGAAAAGCTGAAGTAAACAAAGAAAAAAAGTAACAGCGAAGAAGGAACTGAGGCGAATTGTGGTAAACACACCAAATTCAGCAGACGGAAGCAAGATGAAACAGATGATGAGGAGCCGCCTATCATCATTCAGTTCGGTAGTATGCCGCCAGTGGTAGCTAATCATTACCTGTTGCCTGGAAAATTCGAAGGGAATAATAGCGAGGAAGCTGGAACAAGTGAAGACGTTTACGAGGGCGATGAAACCGAATTCGCAGCACTCTCGATAACAGATAAAGAGGCCTCAGATGAGGAGATGACCGACGTAGAAGAAGAAATAGACATCAAGACCAAATCAAGGAGAATAGGAATTTCACAGAATCAGTTTCTCAAGGAATTATATGAAGCCGACAATCCTGCAGTCGGGACACTAGGAGAGGACTTATGACGATACCCGTTCCTTGTTCTGTATGGGACACCTAAGATAAAGAGGGCTATCACCAGAGCCGAAAAACAAAGAATGACTGTTAATCATGTCTCCTAGAATGCGTCAGCCATGTTGCCACTGTCTGAATGGGAAATAAAGGAAGACTCGCCCCAAGAGAACAACGAGGGCGGTCAGACGATGGAAATAAGGCTATCAGGTAAAGTGGTTTTCCCGAAGCCACCAACTCAAATGACAAAGCATCTACGACCACTATATGTGAATGCAAATGCTAATGGGATCCCCGTCTCCAAAGTGCTAATTGATAACGAGGCAGCCATCAATGCAATACCGGTAAGGATGCTGGGGCGTTTGGCCAAGTTCGAAGAAGATATCCTCCCCACAGAAGCAGTGCTCACCAGTTTTAACGGAGGAGCGACGACGGAAAATGGGGTTATCCCATTGGATATACAAGTAGGAAGTACTACGAAGACAGTAGTATTTTTCGTCATAGATGGGCTGACCACATATAATATGCTCCTGGGACGAGACTGGATACACGGCAACCGATGCATCTCTTCATCCCTCCATCAGTGCCTAGTCTTCTGGAACCAAAGGGAGGAGGTAGAAATAATGCACGCCGACAACAAGCCTTTCGCTGCATAGACAAATTCGGCCGAATACTTCATGTACAAAGGGAATTATGGGCCGACCAGAGTTTTGAATGATGGAGAAAGTCCGACCATTGTGGCTCAGAATGACGAGCCGTACCCTGCAGGGTTGCTAGACGATTTGTTCACACAAACGAGACCAACCACAATGGTACTCGGAGAACCAACACACATCGGTTCGAATGAGGTACGGCCAGGATAAGGAGCAAGCCGCCCTTGCGGCCTCCAAGGCCAGTTTATTGGCCTATGTAACAGAACGAATGTATGAGGATGAATCACAGGCTGCTATTTCGGCAGTAAGAGACAAATTACTGGCACACCAGATGAAGGACAAAATAAAGGAACTATATGGAATAGACTGCTTGATGGAAGGAGAAGAGTCAATAGACGAGGAGTACGCTCTGAATGGACGACACAAGACAAACATCTCAAGAGAACAAGATGCTTTGGACGAGGTAAACCTGGGGAGCGATCACGATAGGCGTATAACTTACGTCAGCAAAGGACTGGGGGGCCAGGTACGCGAAAAGCTGCTTTGTTTGTTGCGAGAATATAAAGATTGTTTTGCATGGGATTACAATGAGATGCCTGGCCTAGATAGAACGTTGGTGGAGCATAGGTTGCCAATTATGCCAAGCCATAGGCCTCATAGGCAGCTCCCCCGGAGGTTTGCCCCTAATGTCATGCCTGATATTAAGAGAGAGGTTGAACGACTGTTAGAGGCAAAATTCATTAGGACGACCAGATATGTGGAATGATTGTCGAATATCGTCCCAGTTAGAAAAAAGAATGGAAAGATAATGATCTGTATAGACTTCAGGAACTTGAACCTAGCAACGCCAAAAGACCAATACCCAATGCCGACGGTCGATTCCCTAGTGGATTCCACGGCGGGGTATCAAGTGTACTCATTTATGGATGGGTATGCGGGCTATAATCAGATTTACATCGCCGAGGACGAAGTACATAAAACAGCCTTCAGATGTCTGGGCTCTTTAGGATGTTATGAGTGGGTAGTAATGTCATTCGGCCTGAAAAACGCTGGTGCCACATATCAGCGGGCCATGAATTTGATCTTTCATGACATGATCGGTGAATTTGTAGAAGTATATGTGGACGATATAGTGGCTAAATCCGTGACTACGGACGAGCATTTTGGCCATCTCACATCGGCCTTTGAGCGAATGAGAAAGTTCAAACTAAAGCTGAACCCTGTCAAATGTGCTTTTGGGGTATGCGCAGGTAATTTCCTAGGGTTTCTAGTACACCACTGGGGAATCGAGATAGACAATAACAAATCTTAACCGATCACCGAAGCTACGCCCCCCCGAAATAAAAAAGAGTTACAGAGGTTTTTAGGGCAAATTAACTTCTTAAGGCGATTTATTTCCAATTGTACAGGGAAGACAAAAGTATTCTCCTCCTTACTGAAGTTAAAAGGCAAGGACTAATTCGTCTGGACCAAGGGGCACCAACAAGCATTTGACAGTCTGAAGAAATACTTGTCACAACCGCCGGTGATGGTACCTCAAGTGCCAGGAAAGCCAATAAAGCTGTACATAGCGGCTGAGGAACAGTCCATAGCCGGGATGATCGTGCACGATGACGACACGAACGTTGAGAGAGCCATTTACTACATCAGCAGACAATTACTGAATTATGAATGTAATTATTCTCCTATGGAGAAACTATCACTTTCAGAATTCGACATATGGCATGAACCCCAGAAAGCCGTAAAAAATCAGGCTTTGGCTGACTTTTTGGCCGATCATCCATGTTTGAGTACAACCAGAGAAAGGGATATGGATCTGGATGAATGCAGTCTAAAACCATGGACGATGTATTTCGACGGATCCAGCACGATGAAAAGAGCTGGAATAGGGATAGTCTTGGTCAGCCCGTTGGGAGAGTCTTTCCGATTCCTAGTCAAGTTGAATAAACACTGAACCAATAATCAGGCCGAATACGAAGCCTTGATACTCGGGCTAGAGATGCTGCTTAATATGGGGATAACTCATGTATCAATCAAGGGAGATTCACAGCTGGTAATCCAACAAGTAATGAGTACTTTCAAATGCCAGAGCCCCTCAGTCATGGCATTATCGGACGTGGCCAAATAGTTGGTTGAACGATTTGATCACGCTGAAATGGAATAAGTGCCAAGGGCGAAGAATGAATTGGCTAATAATTTAGCCCAAGCAGCCTCCGGATATAAACAGATAAACGTCGGTGGAGTATATAGAAGCGAAGAGGTTGAGCCAGCCCTCATGAGACGAGCTAAAGATACGGACGTCATGGTCATTGAAGCCGAAACAAAGGACGATTGGAGAAATGAAATCAAGACATTCTTGGAACAGCCCGGAGTAGGTCAGGATCGAAGGGTAAAACTTAAAGCTTTAAACTACATAGTGTCAGGAGATGTGCTCTATAAGAAACGACAAGATGGGTTATTGTTGAAATGCGTTGGACCCTCCGAAGCCAAAACTATCATGGCCGAAGTACATGAAGGCATTTGCGGGGCACACCAAGCCGGGATAAAGATGAGATGGTTGATTATACGAAGCGGCTATTACTGGCCGAAGATAGGAGAGTCGTGTATCTCATATGCCAAATGATGCATTGCTTGTCAGAAGCACGGGCCTATTCAGAGGGCTCCAGCAACTGAGATGATCCCAATCATTAAACAGTGGCCATTTATAGGATGGGCAATAGACCTGATAGGGAAGATTTACCCTGCATCAAGCAAGATGCATACTTTCATCATCGTTGCCACCGACTTCTTTAGCAAATGGGTGGAAGCCATCCCAGTTGTAGAAATTTCCTAAGAGCAGATCATCAAGTTCATAAAGGAACATATAATTCACCGATTTGGTATACCGCAGACAATAATGGTAGATCATGGTACTTCATTAAACGGTGAAAAGGTGAAAGACTTCCTGAGCGAATACAGAGTCCAGTTAGTAAACACTACCCCCTATTACCCTCAGTCAAATGGTCAAGCAGAATCGTCCAACAAGACCCTTAAAGGATTGATTCGGAAGATGGTAACAGACAACGCCAGACGATGGGATGAACACTTGAGTCAGGCTTTATGGGCCTATAGAACGTCGCCGCGAACGAGTACCTCAGTGACGCCGTTCCAGTTAGTATACGGTCAGGAGGCTGTGCTTCCAGTGGAAATGAACATTGAGTCTACCAGGGTGATGCTGCAAGAAAAACTGACAGGAGAAGACTATGATGAGGCGATGATCCAGAACTTGTTGGAATTGGACGACATCAGATGTGACACGCTAGATCGACTGGAAGCACAAAAAAGAAGGATAACCAAGGAATACAACCTTAGAGTACTGGCTAAGTCATTCAGAAAAGGTGAATTAGTGTGGAAGACTATATTGCCACTTGGTTCTAAGGACCCGGTGTATGCCAAATGGTCGTCCAATAGGGAAGGCCCATTTATGGTAAAAAACGTATTGCCAAATGGAGCCTATCATTTACAATACATAAAAGGAAGAGTGCATGCAAGAGCGATAAACGACAAATACCTAAAGAAATACGTGCCCTCATTATGAGAGCACGAGAACATTCAAATGCAATAATGATTGTTTTCATTGATAAGGGACGAAAACGTCCTAAAAAAGTACAAAATAGACGATACAACGTCTTACAATACATCAATCTATTAACTTTGGCCCGAAGATCGCCTGAAATCCCCAGGTAATTCTTTAATAGCTGAGAGCGTCTCCCTCCTCTGGCGCCATTCGCCCCGTATTCCCGCACTCACTGCATCCAAGTCGGCCAGGTTTTTCTCAAAGTCAATGCGGGCCAAACCCCCATACTCAGTCATCGATTGTTCCACCTCATTCACTTGAGCAACGAGGGTCCTCCTTTTAGCCTCCTTCTTCATACGACTATCCTCGAGACATCATTGAATTTCTTTTAACTGTCGCTCTAGGTCCACGAAGACTGATTCCTCGGTCACTAGCTCTTCTGTGGTATCCCTCATGGCCTGATGTAGCATCCCAAGAGATTCACGGAGTATTTCCTTTCTCACTACGGAAGAGCGAAGCCCAACCTTTTGGCTATGAACAATGCGGTACCGAGAGAGAAGGTTCGATATGCCATCTTGTATCTCCTGGAGGAAAAGCCGATCATCCACAGGTATTGGCAATGCAGGGATGGCCAATAATCAGCTTAATTCGGATTAACACCGGTCCAACTGAAGGACGTTCTCAGGCTGAACAGCTTGGCTAACCTCCAGTTCAGCAAAAGAAACATAATGATCGATGATCTCCCGAAGTCCCCCCAAATCTGTGATCGTGCTGACTGAAGGCGAAAGTGGCTGGAAAGAGGTAGAGGACATCTGTTCCAAATGGTCCAAAAGGCTCTGGACCGATTGCAGCAATGGTTCAGACACCTACGCATAAAGAAAGAATTAGCAAAACAAGCAAAATACTACGAGTCAAGAGAAGAGGGAAATGAACTCACCATCCCAGAACCAGAGCCGGAAGGCTGAGCCGCCCGTGTCTCAAATGCTCCAGCTGCTGGTTGCACCAGTTCTTGTTCCGAAGGCAATGGATGCTGGGGGACAACAACCGATAGCTGCGCGGCCTGAGGAGAAGCCGATCGAGGAGGAGATACCGACGGAAAAATGGGAGACTCAGCTCGAGAAGGCAGCTGTTGTTCATGAACGACTGGTACTTGGATTGATTGAACATGACCATTAAAGGAACAACTACGAGAGCCAAAGACGACAACTGCTCAGGTTCAAGAAATTCCACTAGAGGTGAGGAAGACAGAGGAACCAAAGACAATGGATGTGCTAAGACTAGAGCCTGGGGCGCAGAAGTGCTGGAAAATACCGATTCTGATGATGACTGTTGTGGCGCAGTAGTCGACCGAATATCTGCAAGAGAATCAGAGTTGGATGAATCAGAAATATAAATGATGTCATCTTCTTCGTAAATGCGACGAAGTACATCTTCTTTATTCATAGACCGAGCCTCCTCTAATGACTCCAATTCGGCCAAGCTATAGAGGCCGTCCACGTCCCTATAACTTCCTCTCAGTCCTGAGGCAAACATCCTGCGAACTAAAGGGTAGAGTTGTTGAAGGTAATGCCCTAGAGCCCCAGTCGGCCAAATAGGCTCTGGCACTTCAGCCTCATCATCCGGATCCTGCACGATGGGTACGGAACCGTCCGAAGAGAAGCACTCAAATGGAGGGTGATCACCAAGAATTTCCTCAACTCTCGGACGAAAACGGCCAGACTCAGTATATGGTTTCGTACCTTGGGAGTCGGCCCCAATTGCACCTTTTTTTTTTCCTGAAATTGCTCCCTGATGGGACCTTCGGCCACGCCATCCTCATCAGAAGGAAGTTGAACAACCGGCGTCCCTGCAGGTCCCGCTCCCTCACCTCCACCTACAGGAGCTTCGGCCTCCGAGGTGCCCGCCGTCTCAGGCATTGCAGAGGGCGGACCAATCTTAGGAGCCTGCGTCAAAATACACAGTTATGACATCAATATACCTTGAGCCTGTAGGGATGCAAAAGAAAGAAGGTCTCAAGTTCGTACCTTTGAGCGACGGGCGAGCGGAACGTCAGAATTAGAGCTCCGGCTGGGGGACATAATTTTCCTTTTGGCAAGCTTTATTCTCTTGAGCTTAGACGCCTCAGATGCCTTCTTCGACCCCGACGGTTCAGAAGATTTGGGGGACAAAGGAATAGAAGAGATAACTCTTGCAGCAGATAGAGAGAAAAGTCGTTCGCGGATGGAAGGCCAAAAACGATCAAAAGAAGGATGAACGGATGTACAATAAGCGAAGAGGGCAATGACAAAAGAAGAAATCAAGGACTGTGTTTCCTCCAAAGAATCTTCAACTTCAGAGACCGAAAAAACCTTGAAGCGGTCTAGAGACGCATAGTACGAATGAAAGAAGGCAATGGGCCACCCTTGAACGAGGCCAAATTGACGGGCGACGAAGTTGGGCGAATACACCTCCACTCCATCCTTACCGTTGGCCTCGGTCAAAAGGTCATGAACCAGGTCGCGGCTGCATAAAAACTTGTGCCATATGCGAAGACATGTTTTGTCCTCTTCCGAGAGAGGAAGGTCATGAACGAAAGATAAACTGTCTGATACAGTAAAAAGGAAAAAAGAGGGAACCCGAGGAAGAGTATAAAAATATTCAAAAGTAGCACGAGGAGAGAAAGAAGACGGCCTAAGTTGGGCAAAGAGAAGGCCGGCGCAAGAGTGAGGGTGAGTCGAACTAATCGCGTCAAAAACAGGAAAGTATGCTCGCAACCAAAGTTGGACGACCCACAAAAGACCAGAAGCAATGGGTGATGACCCCGACTGAATTTGTTTTTGGAGGACGGCCAGCCCCCGATACGTGGGGGCAAGAAGAAAAGAGGCCAGGTCTAAACGACGGCCATGGGCGAGATCAGAAGAAATGGGGAGGTAGCCCGCCACAAGTTTTAGGCTGGATACACAAATGATATATTTGCACAGCCAGTAGTGCAGAAAGGCTATACGCTCTAGCATTGAAACCGTGCCAGTCGTTTTCGAATATGTGCGAAGAAAAGAAGAGTAAGACGAAAATGAGGAAGGGTCCATTGAAGGATGAGGAAAACGAAAGGTTGTGAAGGCCGAAATGGTCGCTCCAAGCGGGGCCAAACCAGTAAAAGCACCAACATCACGAAGGGTGATAGTAAAGGGCCCGACCGGAAAAATGAATACATTGTACTCAGAGGACCAAAAAAGTAAAGAAATAGGAAACATGCTACGGTCAAAAGCTGGCAGGGATAAAGAAAGCTCAATGAGAGGAAGAAGATGGTGTTTGTCCAAGAAGGCACGGGTATCTGCATGTAATAGCATACGTTGGTGCCAGGCTTCAAATGATGTATCCGGTTTGGGCCAGGTACGAATCAGATTGAACTGAGCAAGAGCAAAAATGTGGAGTGGTTCAGAAAACATGAGGCTAGAAGAAGTGGGAAATTGCTGAGCTAACGGGGCATTTGCGATAGCATTATCATCGATGAAGATGGGGCCAAGAGCGCACTGATCGAAATCCTCGTTGAGAGTGTGAAGGCCAAAGATGCCCACAGAAGAATCTTCCAACGCCAACTTATAATCAGCAAGAGTTGAGGCGTCGGTATTGGGAGCGGAAGATGAATAAGCCATTGACAACGGAGGAGCAAAAACGTAATGAAAACAAGATTGCAGAAAAGAGTCGAAGGTAAAGTGAGAAACAGAGGGGGATTGAAGCCTTATAAGCAGGCGAAGGGTTAAACCTGAAACATGTGTCGCAACAGGAATCGCCGAAAAGTGAAAACAACTGGAAAACGGAGAAGGACAAAAGTTTGCCCTAGACAGATGTTTAAACATAATTCGTTCCAAATGTGACGTGCGACGGAAGGAAACACGGAAGTGACATAAAAAACGGCTCTTAAATGGGCCTCATGATTAAACGTGGGGGAAAGGGCCGCGCATTTATGGCAGATATGATGGGTTCGCGTAAGACTCTAACGGGTGGCCCGACAGATTATAGGGCGAAAAGCCTAACCCTGAATTTACTTCGCTCAACCTCACTCCTTCGACCTTCAGTAAATCTGCCAAACTTCAAAATCTTATCATCGGTCTTCAAAATCGGCCAAGGACAGGTGTCAACACTACGCCTTTTTAGAGACGTCACCCAGGCTCTCTCCATTATTAACGCAAATAGTGAAGATTAGATTGATACGACAAGACCGTCAGGCCACAAGCTTACTTTGGCAGAGGACCAGACTTCGGGCAGGGAGCCCCTCCAACCAATAAGAAGGCACGTGAAAAAACCCTTCACATGACAACAGTACCAAGGTCTCTTCACCACCTATTTAAGGGACCTTACCTAAACAAACTCTCCATAGTCAAACCGAGTCCCAAAAAATGAGAAGGAAAACATCAGAGAAGACAGAGCAAAGTTAGGAAAAGGAAAAGATCTGCATGAAATGTAGGCCACCAGAGGTGGAGGCCTCTCTTTAGTAAGGTGCGAAATGAAATGTAAGAAAAGTCGCTAACGACCATCCACACAGTGTAATGTGTGAAATGAAATGTAAGGTTGTGGATGGGCTGTGTCCGTTAGCGACAGAGTACCCGAGGTTCTCTGTGTGGAAGGTATTGCACCTCCCGAAATGCGGCTGGGTTGAGTTCATGAACAACAGCTCGCCTCAGCTTCTCTACGCGGAGCATGCTGCTTACATGAGACCCCGGACTCTATAGTCTGGGGATTGGCCGAATGAAGGGCCGGCCGAAGACGGAAACAGATGATCATATAAGTTTCCATCGCTCCAATCTATTCGCCTTTTCGTCTTCTCCGACCGAGAATTCGCTCCCCAGACTCTCTGGACTGAGGGATTAGCCGGGTACCATCCCTCGATTGGAATATCGGCCTTTCCTGAAAAGAAAATTCACCCCGATCTTCACACTCCCAGTTCGATCGAGGTAAATTTGGGGGACAATTGTTGGTAGACGAAAATCCCCACCATAGGACGAAATCACCCTAGGACGAAAGAGACAATGAAGAGAAGAAGTACGATGAGCCGAAGAATGACAACGAGCCTAGGGCGATCAGACCAATGGATAGGACGAAGACCTATTATGCGGTTACTCCCACGACCATAGCAGTTGTACGGTTTTCCCTCCACAACCAAGCAGTTGAGACACGCAGCTCAGCGGTTACAGGCATGATCTTGCAACTGTAATGAGATACTGGAACCGCCTAAAACAGTTGACAAGCTTCACTATAAAAGCCTACCTACACCAAGAAAAGAAGCCCGATCAAATGAAGACTCAAATAAGCATATTTTTATTTTTCATTTCGTAGATTGTAATCTTAGGACTGTAATTTGTGTGCTTGCGCCCCTTGGAGGCTTATTCACTTAATCAAACACCCCTTGCTGGGACTTTGTCTCAGGAGGTTTGAACCTTACACGCTTTTCTTTCTTCACGTATAAAAATTGCGCAAACACAAATATAGATTATCTATCATTGTTTTCCTAGTTAGCCATGTAATAAAGAAGTTTTAATTTTCTCATTGATTAATGATGGAAAATGATACTAATGTATGATTAAGACAGGTAAATAAAAAAGTAAAACGATGTCATTCTAATAAAGATTTTGTCTTCCTTTAATATACATTTAATTTTTATATCATGGCTCAAAAATGATACATGCACCATATTGCAGTGGGATATTTACATGGGTGATCTTTAGTTGTCTTAAATTTTATACGGTCATAAATAAATTCTTAAAATGGGATCCCTACGAAATAAAGGTTAAAAAATATATGTCATATTATATACTAAAAATTAATATTTTTTTCTAAATTGAAGACCCTTAAGTTTGAGGGTCTTAATCAATTGCTTGTGTGGACTCTTTATAGGTCACACCTGTATATTTGGATCAATGTTGAAGAGGCGTGCAAGCATGAAACATGCATGGCCAAGAGACTTAAATTAAATGCACGTAATGACCAAGAAGAATGGCATTATATGTGGATGAGTGTCAGCCATGATAATACTATTAAATAAGGAATGGATTTATATTTTAAGGAATAAAATATTAATTTATTCAATGTGTGAAATGTATTTATTCCTATAATTTTAATAAAAAAATAATTGTTTCTCAAAATATAAAATATTTGTTGCAATAGAAGCTTCTGATTCTCAAGATTCAACTTCTTGAACCCACAAATAATTCTGTTTGGTTCACAATGATCACAATCAACAAAGATCCAAGAACAAATCAAAGTACACTAAGAACGAAACACCATATATAGCAGTGCACGAGCTAGCAAGTTTATGAACCAGAACAGAGCTTCACGCTCTTTCTTTTATTAAGAGAAAATATCGAATGTGTAAGAGCACATTACAAACTAACAGAGAATTTTCTGACTCCAATTATATATCAGATTACAAGTCAATTAACAGACCAACCAAAGTTAGTTATAACAAACTAACTAATTTTCCCTCCTAGGCTAACAGACTGTGTTAATTTATTTAACTCCCTTACACATCAATTAATGAGCCAGTAACCCTGGTAATATTTCAGCTCTCCATATTGCACCCTAACACTGATTTTAGAATCAACCTTCAACAAACTCTACCTTTGTAACGACCCCAATTTTGTAGTTCACGGGGTAGTAAGTAATTTCTGAAAATCAATTAGAAGTAATGTATATTTATTTTAGTAAAGTCCAACTTCCATTATTTTTGTTTTAAACCCAATCTTAAAGAATTAGAAAAGAGAGAAGTCCAAGCCCATAATTAAGTCAAGCCCACAATATTGGGCCCAAAGAATAATATCATAATAGCCTTTTTCTTTATTAGACTTTTCTAGAAATTACTAGTAAATTATATGTGTGGTGTGTAGAAAATATAAAAGGAAAATAAAAAGAAAATTCTCTCATTTTCCCTTTCTCTTATCATGTTCCAGCCAACAACAACAAAGGAAAAATTTTCCTTCTTCTCTTATTTCCAACCTTAATAACTTAGTAAATTATATTACTCCAATCTAGTAAAGAGCTCGGAGACTTTGAAGTATTTTTTTTGGGAAAGAATAGGAGTTGAATCAAGGTAAGGGTTCCAACCCAAATTTTAATGATTTATATTTTGGTAGTTGGATGATGGTAGAGAGTTAATTATTTGATAATATTGAGGTTTGGGTGATTTCTGTGGAATAAATGAGTGTATTGGGTAATTTTAGTATTGATAATCAAGTTTGTTAGTATGGTTAGGGTGATGAAGATTGATGATAATTGATGTTAGAAGTGTGTTAGAATGATTAATTAGATGATATATTTACTTGGGGATGTATTGTAGAAGTGTAATTTGAATTGGGTTGTTTGGATTTTGATTTTGGGGACTGATTTCAGCAGGCAGAATCTGCCAAGTGATGACAATGGCGCGTCGCGACGCGACAACCAGAAACTGGAAATTTTTAAGGAGATGCAACATGTAACCGAAAGTCTGAATTCATGTTTTTACATTTCATTTAAAGAATAGAAATGTCCTAATGGGGTAATCCAATTAGGTTAAGGAATTTTATGCGATTATGAAATCATATTTTATAACTGTTAATTCTAACTCCGTATATTCTTCGTAGATACTCGACAGGAGCAGCGCTCTCCCCCAGCGACGTAGAGGAAACTTAGCCAGACTTCAAACCTGTGAGTGGAGATTTATTTTCTTTTCACAAGTTGATTTTATGCTTACTTGTTTCAGATTTAAAACCTATTTCAAGACTTATTGGAAAAGCTTTAGGGCGTTAGCCTTGTTTAGTTTTCAGTTATGTGTTACATGGGATTTGATTTAAGTTTTAATAGTTTATCAGCATTGTTTTTATATTTTCGGGGCATGAGGGAAAAACTCACCCCAGTATGTAACTTGACACAGTTGGAATTGACGGATTGAGTCCGTGTGCAGTGATGAGTAATAATTATATCACTATTTCCCACTCATTTAACTTAATATTTTGTATAATTTCTTGAGTTTTGTGAATATTTTGATGTGTTTTATGTTATTTTGTAGATAAATAAAGTTTCAAAACATTCTGGAGGTGATTTGGGGCAAAAACAGTGAAAATTGGAAAAAGGGCATTTTGGTAATTTTGGAGTGCTAACGTGCGCCGGGCCCACAAGTCAGAATCTGAGAAGTTCGACTTTGCTAACGTGCGCCGTGCCACGTGTCACCATAACAACCGATCTGTTAACGTGCACCGTGCCACGTGTCATCATCCTACGGTGCCGACAGTCTCCATCGTCACGTCCCGCCACGTGTCACTCCACGTCAGTGTCCACATCATCAGTTGACCGAGTCAACGTACCACATCATCATCAGCCAATCACGAAGTGCCACGTGTCACAATCCTACGGTGCCGACAATCACTTTCGCCACGTCAGCATAAGCATTGAGTTGCTAGCCGCCTTGCCACGTGTCACCTTATCACATTATCCGGAATGCCACGTGTCAGATAAAGAATCTGAAGCCGACGAATAGAAAAGCGACACGTGTCACGTCGCGACTCGCAAAGCCTTGCGCGTCGCGACGCCTGACCCCTACTGACGCCTATACATTCAGCTCGATGTCAGAATTCAAATCATGCCTTCCTTGAGTTTTGTAAGGACTTTAAGGATTGCATCTTGTGTGTTTAAGTTTTTGTAATTTAAATTAAGCATTTTTACTTTGAGTATTTTTAATTATGCACTTTTACTTTTTGTAATAAAATTTTATTTTATTTTATTTTTGTTCTTTTATGTTCAGTAGTTAATTTACTGTTGGGGTAAAGGTGAAGCTTTTTACTTTTATAATTTAGATTAATCTCCATTAATTAAAATATATAAATTACCGATATATTGGTCGGTTGGTAATTATTTATAAATTGGTTTTAACTTGACTTAATGAGGATACCGCCTGGTTGGTTGGTTGGTAATTAATTATTAATTTGACTTAATCAGGATACCGCCTATATGGCTGGTTGGTAAATATCACGCAGATTTATATATTATAATAAGGGAGATTTCTAAATTAGAAATAGTAAATGTACATTAATCTCACTCAATTATAATATGGAAATTGTGATTTAATATGAATTAAAAGTTGATTCCGCCTTAATGGCTGGTTTTAATTATGTAACATAATGTGACACCGCCTATATGGCTGGTCTTTAGGAGACAGATAATTACTGCCTATATGGCTGGTTTATGGATAAATAATAACACCGCCTTTATGGCTGGTTCAACTTAATTGGATAATACTGGCAATTTCCATATTCTAATAATTTGAGATTTCTAAAAGTGGATCCCCTATCCCCAATATTTTATTTTTATTCTAGGGAAGTGATGAAACACAATATTACTAGGCTTAATCATTGATTTAATTATTTATTGGGTAATTCTTTAGTTTGTTTATTGAGTCTTAAGCTTAATGCTTCTTGTTGTCTGATCACCAATAAGATTGATGTGGTAAACTTAAAATGAACTAGACATAGGGATTTTAGGTTTCAGCCTTAGATTCAATAGTCCACGATCTTCTTTGAGGATATATAACCCTTTAATAGATTTCCTTACATGATAGACATATACATGTCGGGCGGGGTAGCCATAATTGGAACTTAATCTTAATGAATCCAAGTAATTTGGTTGACATAGACATATGGTTCAATTGGATTATACTGGGTATTTGCATCTGACCATCGACAGAGGCTTTTGCATATTTTCGTGTTCCAGGTTAGCAAACTGATTTATTACACATATATAAGAGAATCAATTCATCTTTATATTAATATTGTGTGGAGTCACGACCCTAAATCTTTGAGTCTTTTCTTTTATTTTCCTTAAAGTATTTTCTTTTGAGTCTGTTTTTATTTTAATTAGCAAATCCACATTCAACCAACCAAAAACAATCAATTCTCTTCTCTCTATAATTAGATACTTGTAAATAAATAGTATCAATAATTAATAACAACAGTAGGAATTAAGTCCTCGTGGGATCGATATTTTTATACTACTTGAACGATACGTGCGCTTGCGTTATACGTGTGTGTTTACGCTGGTCAAGTTTTTGGCGCCGTTGCCGGGGACTTATTTTTCTTGAGTTATTAATTTTGAAGCTATCTAATTTATTTGTATCTAATTTTCTTTATTTTTATATGTAATTTTTATTTTTTTCTTTTGTTTTCAGGTGATTGAAAAATGGAACATTATTGGGAGATTGAAAGATTTCGAGCTTTACTAGAATAAGATACACCCCAATTCAGGGAGCAACAATCCGATTTTCTGAGGCCTGTTGTTGAGCCCAACAATTATCACTGGATGTCAGAATCAAACAATACTACATTTGCTCGTCAGAACGAAATGGGGAGATGTGTAATATGTGATGGTAACCACCCGAGCGATCAATGTATATACCTTTCAGAGTGGCAGAATTATTTGAATCATTCAAGGTACGAAGAACCATCATACTTTCTGTCTTATCCACCATCCATCTACGATCTTCATCAAGAACCAGAACCATCAGAGGAAGATCAGCTGATTCACATGCTCAAAGATTGGTTCGAGGAACTGGAAGCTCAATTTGATGCACAAATTCAGAGTCAAGCGGCGTCTATACAGAGGATGACAGATCAAGTTAGACAATTAACAGATAACCTGAATCACATATCTCACGGAGCAAATTCAAATACTACTGAAGAAGCCTTCGAATATCCTGAGATTCATCATGACATCATAACAGTGGACGAGGCTGAGCAGTATCAAGAATCAGAGGTATCAGTTCAGGAGCCTGAACCAACAAAGTCTCAATTTGATTTTTATTATTCTTCTGACTCTGACGAGGATGTAGAAGCTGAGCTATTTGTACCAACTGCACCAACAAAATAGGATGAAACTTTCTATCCTCCAAATGAAGATCTTGGAGCTTCCATTGCACAAATGTTTGAAGAAGATCTACCTGAGCCAATCATTTCACTCAGATCAGAGGATGAAGACCTAAAAACAGACATAACTTTACATCCTCAGATTGACACTTATGGAGCATGCATTTCACAGATGACGGATGAAGAATTGAATATGAAAATTTTAAAATTCATATGTGAAGAAAAAGTGGAGCAAGAAGCAGAGCAAATGGAGGATCAACAGTTTGACCAAATTGAAGATCTCAGACATTCAGGAGAAACATCACTGTTTTGGGGAGTACAGATCAAAAACATCACCCAGAAGCTTGACATAATGGAACTTCCATTCAAAGTCAAGCACCATACGAGACCTCCTGATTTTATTTCTTTCTTTTCAGGAACCACTGGAGCAACAAAGATTAAAAAGCTGGCATGATCACTGAATGAGACAAAACTTGTTTTACCACCTTACCGTTGGAAGAGACCCTTCAAAAGCAATGCACATGAGAATGTCTTTAATAGGACATCCAAAACGACGATGAAACCTTCTTGACGGATAGATTTCAGTCACGCCTGACTGAATATGAAAAATTTAGTGCTAGCAGGGAGGCAACCCATGCACTTTGTTGTAATTTCTATTTTTATATTTTGTGTATACATGTTGTAGAGTTTATAATTTCGTGTGTTATTTTTGTAGGGAAAAGCTCAACCAAAGCATAAGACAGAAGGAATGGTGTTTGGCAAATATAAGAGATAATTAATTAGCGATGGCTGAGTAGGGAATGGATTCTTGAGATGCATCCTAATGAATTTATACTAAGCGAATGGCGTATTGCGTACACAATTCCGTTGCCTTAATTATTGCTTTGATTTGCTTTTCTGTTGTAATTATCTTTATTTTCGTAGACAGAATCCAGACTTTTTGACCTTTCACGATTTCTTTTATTGTTTAGCTAACAATCGTCATTTGGAAGATACTAGTGCTATTATTACTCACCCTTTTCAAGTTCTATAAATTCAGTCTGTCATTGCACTTTTGAGGACATCCAGAGTAAAACATGGACGCCACTTCAAGAAGACGAGTTGAAAACATCTGTGTGTTTTGCGGTACTAGTGTTGGTACTAAACCACAATACGTAGAGGCGGCACATGAATTGGGTCGAGTCTTAACTGCAAGGAATATGCAATTAGTATATGGCGGAGGCAATCTTGGACTGATGGGGATCGTTTCAAAGGCCGTACAGGAAGGAGGCAGTCACGTTTTGGGAATCATTCCAAAACCTTTGGCAGAGGCAAATCTTATTGAACCATCAAACGGAGAGGAACTGATCGTGCCAGGTATGTCTGAACGATTGGTAGAAATGATTAACCGTGCTGATGCTTTTATTGCTTTGCCAGGTGGCTTGGGTATATTGGAGGAAATTTTTACAGTGTTATTTTGGGCGAACCTGAACATACACCAGAAACCGCTTGGACTG
Source organism: Zanthoxylum bungeanum (assembly GCA_019454045.1). Classification (NCBI taxonomy): domain Eukaryota; kingdom Viridiplantae; phylum Streptophyta; class Magnoliopsida; order Sapindales; family Rutaceae; genus Zanthoxylum; species Zanthoxylum bungeanum. Next base: position 31,516 of record SKCR01033539.1, on the reverse strand, counting down.
TACAACGTTGATGGATTTTATGATTTTCTTTGTGTGTTTCTTGATGATGCTCGGAGAAATGGGTTCGTGTCAAAACCTTTAAAAGAACTCATCTTCACTGCCAAAACTGCTCCGGATCTCATTGACCAAATCTGAGCCTATGAACCACAAATTGACCCTATCATTTCAAAGATAAATTGGTCCGAGGACGATCGTGGTAAGAGGCGCCGGATTAATCTGGATCTTAACCTTTAACTTTTCGTGTAGAATTTGAGCTAACTAGGTATTATCTTCTAAACTCTTATTCTACTGTTTAAGACATTGGAGACAATGTCTCATTTAGGTTTGGGGGAGGGAATTAGTTGATCAGTACCTTGTTTTTAGTTTGTGTGTTGTTTTTATTTTTAGTCCAAAATTTTTCGAAAAATACAAAAAAAATTGAAAATTTTTCAAAAATTACAAAAATATTTTGTTTTTTGTATTTTTATTTTGACTAAAAAGGTGAAATTGGTAAGAGATAGTTGAGTAAGGAGTTTTCACTCTTGAGACGTATCTAAACCTATTTCGGAACAAGTTAATTTTTGTTTATTTCCTTTTGAATTATTTAATTTGTGAATTCTCTATAATACTGACTAAAATGGATCTTCATATGCTTAGTTGACATGTATTATCAACATGCATAGTAACATACGGACATGAAATATAATTGAAAAGTTTGTAATATTCAGTGCTATAGTTTAATTGGAGGAAGCATCTCAAAAAGTGATGGAGTAAAAAAAAAAAACGTCTGAGATCTGAGTTATTAAGTCTGTAAGGGTGTTTTAACACCTAGTGCCCTAAAGCCAACTGGTTTGGGAGTCACTGGCCCAAAGCTCGCTACATGGATCAAAGACGCTGCAAAAATATATATATCTGCAGTATGAGTAATTAAGTCCTTAGGGGTGTCTTAACACCTGGTGCCCTAAAGCCAACTGGTTTGGGAGCCACCGACCCAACACTCGCTACATAGATGGAAGATATTGTATACAAATAAAAAAAATCAAAAATCAAAGAAAAAATCAGAAAAATTATTCCATTGCTGCAAAAAGGTGTGAATTCTGATAAAATTTTAGAACAAATATATTACTCTCTTATCAACTGCACTTGTGACTGTTGTGGGCAAAAATGAGTTGTTTAATATTCTGTTGGCTGTGTATATGGAGAATGGTAAATATAATAGGAGAATTTACTAATTCGGTAATTTAGAAAGAAAGAAAACAACTAGTGACTTGGAGTAGAAGTTTCACCTGATTAGTCACTAACTTGTTTATTCTCTTTTCTCTTGTCTTTTTGCTTTTGTGTGCATTAGTTTTACTACCTTTTTACTTTTGTAAAATATTTGTGGGTATCATTGCTGTAAACCCTCATGAGACTACAACTCGTCCACTAGGGACACCTAGGGGTTTAAAGGCTTGTTGCAAACGCTAAATGCAACCGTGATCCCTACGAAAGTGGCTTAGTTAAATTTTATTTTAAAGATGATTATGTTATGTTTTGCTCGAGGACTGGCAAAATGTTAGGTTTAGGGGTGTGGTGAGTGGTAATTCTATCTCTATTTCCCACTCATTTAACTTAATCTTCTGTATAGTTTCTTGAGTTTTGTGAATATTTTGATGTGTTTTGTGTTATTTTGTAGATAAATAAAGTTTCAGGACATTCTGGAGGTGATTTGGGGCCAAAACAATGAAAATTAGAAAAAGAGCATTTTGGTAATTTTGGCGCGTCACAACGCGCTAAGCCTTGCGCGTCGCGACGCCTAACGTGCACCAAGGCTTGCTAACGTTCGCCGGGCCTACAAGTCTGAATCTGAGAAGTTTGACTTTGCTAATGTGCGCCGTGCCACGTGTCATCATCCTACGGTGCCGACAGTCGCCATCGCCACGTTCCGCCACATGTCACTCCACGTCAGTGTCCACATCATCAGTTGACCGAGTCAACGTGCCACATCACCGCCACATCATCATCAGCCAATCATGAAGTGCCACATGTCACAATCCTATGGTGCCGACAATCACTTTCGCCACGTCAGCATAATCATTGAGTTGCCAGCCGCCTTGCCACGTGTCACCTTATCACATTATCCGGAATGCCACGTGTCAGATAAAGAATTTGAAGCCGACGAATAGAAAAGCGACAAGTGTCGCGTCACGACGCCCGAGCCCTACTGACGCCTATACATTCAGCTCGATGTCAGAATTCAAATCATGCCTTCCTTGAGTTTTGTAAGGACTTTAAGGATTGCATCTTGTGTGTTTAAGTTTTTGTAATTTAAATTAAGCATTTTTACTTTTAGTATTTTTAATTATGCACTTTTACTTTATTTTATTTTTGTTCTTTTATGTTTAATTTACTGCTGGGGTAAAGGTGAAACTTTTTACTTTTATAATTTAGATTAATCTCCATTAATTATAATATATAAATTATTTAAAACCTGACTTAATAAGGATACAAATATATTGGTCGGTTGGTATTTATTTATAAATTGTTTTTAACCTGACTTAATGACGATACCGCCTGGTTGGTCGGTTGGTAATTAATTATTAATTTGACTTAATCAGGATACCGCCTATATGGCTGGTTGGTAAATATCACGCAGATTTGTATATTATAATAAGGGAGATTTCTAAATTAGAAATAGTAAAGGTAGATTAATCTCACTCAATTATAATATGGAAATTGTGATTTAATATGAATTAAAAATTGATTCCGCCTTAATGGCTGGTTTTAATTATGTAACATAATGTGACACCGCCTATATGGCTGGTCTTTAGGTGACAGATAATTACTGCCTATATGGCTGGTTTATGGATAAATAATAACACCGCCTTTATGGCTGGTTCAACTTAATTGGATAATACTGGCAATTTCCATATAATATTAATTATTTGAGATTTCTAAAAGTGGATCCCCTATCCCCAACATTTTATTTTTATTCTAGGGAAGTGATGAAACACAATATTACTAGGCTTAATAATTGATTTAATTATATATTGGGTAATTCTTTAGTTTGTTTATTGAGTCTTAAGCTTAATGCTTCTTGTTGTCTGATCACCAATAAGATTGATGTGGTAAACTTAAAATGAACTAGACATAGGGATTTTAAGTTTCAGCATTAGATTCAATAGCCCACGATCTTCCTTGAGGATATATAACCCTTTAATAGATTTCCTTACAGGATATACATATACCTGTTGGGCGGGGGTAGCCATAATTGGAACTTAATCTTAATGAATCCAGGTAATTTGGTTGACATATACATATGGTTCAATTGTGTTATACTGGGTATTTGTATCTGACCATCGACAAAGGCTTTTGCATATTTTCATGTTCCAGGTTAGCAAACTGATTTATTACACATATATAAGAGAATCAATTCATCTTTATATTAATATTGTGTGGAGTCACGACCCTAAATCTTTGAGTATTTTCTTTTATTTTCCTTAAAGTATTTTCTTTTGAGTCTGTTTTTATTTTAATTAGCAAATCCATATTCAACCAACCAAAAACAATCAATTCTCTTCTCCCTATAATTAGATACTTGTAAATAAATAGCATCAATAATTAATAACAACAGTAGGAATTAAGTCCTCGTGGGATCGATATTTTTATACTACTTGAACGATACGTGCGCTTGCGTTATACGTGTGTGTTTACGCCAGTCATGCACATGTAGAGCAGGGCTAGGGGGACGGCGATACGTAACGCCCCTAGACCCTAGTTTCAGAGCTTGGGTGGTAGCATAGATCCGCACCCCCAGTTATAGTTTGTGGCTTGGGGGATGGCGATACGTAACGCCCTAAGACCTCCAGTATCAGAGACCCGATTGAGTATTTCCCAGACACATCCAATTGAGTCGTTTTCCTGGGCGTAGAGCACCACCGAGATATTTTTTTAGGAAGTTTTTGAAAAATGTTTTTCAGATAAAAGAAAAATATGTGATTTAAGAAGTTTTCAGAAAAGCCTTAAGTATAAGTGATTTCTTTTGATGTGCTAACATATTTTCTCGTTTTTGTAGCTCCACTCACTGAGATCCTTTGGACTCACCCACCACTTCTCAGTTCTTTTGCATGATACTCCTTTTTGGTGAGCTATGTACCATTTTGGAGACCCAGTTCGAGGAAAAATGTTACACTGCAGTCACTGGTCATCGGGTCCATCATTCCAGGGCTATATTAATTTAGAATGTAGTCTCTGTAGTGTCATTTTGTTGTATTATTGACATGAGTGATGTATTTGACATTTTGTATTTATTTTAGTCCATGTATATATATGCATGAGTTCCCATTTATAATTTTCCATTCTAAATGATTCAAGTATACAGTTTGCATGTGTGATTTAATGGATGTTGCATAGCATAAAGATACAAGCAAGTGTTCTAGTTCATGAGTCAGAGGCTTAGATGACAGTGGGATCTGTTGCCTGCCGGTAACTTTCCTGAACTGGGGATGTTACAACCTTGATTCAAAATCTCTTCAAGAATCAGCTCTTGCTTTTCCATCAGTTTACCTGCTCTTTTTCTTTATTCACGTCTACAACTCTAATGCTTCTGATCAAGTCTAGGAACCTTGAAATAGACAATCACTTGGTCAACATATCAACATGATGAAATTCAGTGTTGAATTTCTATATCTTAACAGACCTTTCTGTAATTACATCTCTAATGAAATGCAACCTTATGTCAATGTGTTTAGTCCCCTCATGATTCCTTGGATCCCTTGCTAGATCCAAGGCACTATGACTATCACAAAACACTGTCACATTCTCTTGATCAACCCCCAACTCACTGACCAGTCCTCTTAGCCACAAAGCTTATTTGATAGCTTGGGTAATTGTCATATACTCAGCCTCTATTGTTGACAGAGCAACAACATTTTGAAATGAGGCTTTCCAACTTACAACGCCATTAAACAAGGTGAAAACATACATTGTTAATGACCTCATTTTATTAAGATCACCTGCATAGTCTACATCCACATAACCAGTTAATGCACATGCACTGTCACTTTGCTTCCCATATACTAAACCATACCCTGCAGTTCATTTGAAGTTCCTAAGTAACCATTTGGCAGCATCCCAATATTTTTTGCCTGGATTTGCCATGTATCTGCATACAAGACTCATTGCATATGCTACATCAGACCTTAAACACACCATTGCATACATTGAGCTACCAACAACACTTGCATATGATACATTTCTTATGTATGCAATCTCTTCATTCTTCTTAGGACATGACTCTACTGTCAATTTAAAGTGAGCCACAATAGGTGTAGATATAGGCTTACACTTGCTCATATCAAACCTACTTAAAAATTTATTCACATACTGCTTTTGAGACATATACATTTTACCTTTGCCTCTGTCCCTTATTAGCTCCATGCCCAAAATCTTTTTGGAAGCCCCCAAATATTTCATTTCAAACTCTTAGCTTAGTAGTGACTTCAATTTATCTATTTCCTTTGTATCTTTACATGCTATCACACTACAAGAAAACTAGAGATTACCAACCGAATATTTGGTCAGTAATCTAAAAAATTTAACTCATCGGTGATAAATGACTGATCAAAATAGCGTCGATCGGTAACTTACTAATCGAATTACCGACCGACTATATTTCGATCGGTAAAATTACAGACCGAATGAATAAATAAATGGATTTTACCGATCAGACTTTATTTGATCAGTAAACTGATTGCATTTAAAAAAAATATGGGCATACCATGGCCATACAAGAGCATCCATAGGTAGGCCCCACACTTGAGCCTTAGTACCACCCAAGAGCGGGCCCAGACTAAACCCACATAATCCATATTTAATTCTACAAATTGATATAATTGGTGTGCTTTGAACTATTGACCTCAAGATTGAATGTGTAGCATATTTGCCACTAGGTTATGACATGTTTCTTATTATAATATGTAAAGAATATATATATATATATATGTTTGTGTGTGTGTGTGTGTGTTTTTTTTAGTAGTGATAATAATAATAATAATAATAATAATAATATATAATGTGTGTATATATATAAGGTAAAATAATATTATATATTATATATAATATTATTATTTTTATTTTTACCGACCGATATTTATTCAGTCGGTAAAATGAATATTCAGTCATATTTATTATCAATTACCGATCAAAATTTCAGTCGGTAATTGTTGGCGGTATAAACTGGCGCCAAATTAATCTTCCGTGTTGTATTACCAACCGACTATCAACTGAATATTCGGTCGAAAATATTTCGGTCGGTAATTGGTTATAAATTATTTTTATCCTTTTCGGTCAGTATTCGGCCGGTAAATATCAAAAATTACCGATCGAAATAGTCGGTTTGTAATTTCGGTCGATAATTTCACATTTTCTTGTAGTGTCAGCATGTCATCAACATAGAGCAATCGATAAATCTTTTCATCATTTTAAACTTTTTGAAGTAGACACAAGCATCATACTTGCTCCTAGAGTACCCGATCTTCCTCATAAAATCATCAAACTGTTTATGCCATTGTCTTGGGGATTGTTTGAGTCCATATAGAGACTTTTGTAGCAAGCATACTGTACTATTCAGGTCTACTTCTTCATAACCCTCAAGCTACTCCATGTATATCTCCTCTTTTAATTCTCCATGTAAAAGAAATATTCTTACATCCATTGTCTATTCTTGTAACATCCGGTAATCCGGGCGACTTGTGTGTTACCAAAGACCGATGACTATCACGTTATCGGAGACATGTTCACGATAAAAATTATGTTTAAACTGTTGGACAATTATGACCCATAGCGTCACTATTTGTACAGATCATGGTGTTGTTGTACAAATTAACTATGTGACAAAGAAGATTGCACTCTTATCATTTGTGATTAGATCACCTAGATATATAAATGATAGGAGGTCTCTGTGATTTTTTCCTGGATTGAGAATGATATGAGACAGTATCAGTCCACGAAGGATAAATCATTAAATATCCATAGTCAGAGTATTATCGAGATTGGACATCGATAAATACGTAAAATACTAGTATTACACTTGTGCGCGTTGTGAGGGCACAACGGCAAAGTTCTCATATATTTGGGTATAGGATACTCATGCAAATATAATAGGAGGTTGTGTTTTACCGATGGTACGGGAAACAGCTTCGTTCTGGATAGACCCCCTCAGAATTCCATTGATAGTATGACTATGTGTCTATGGAAGTCTGAAATCAGGGTATGTGTATTTAGTCTTAACCTGAGACTTGCCCCGCTAATACTTACGACAATCAATATACTTTAGTTGCGGTCATCCGGGGCTTTAACAGGTTCTGTGTACGCCTATTCTGGGTATATTGAGAATCGTAGTGTGTTGGGTGTGATGTCAAGACGGAAGTGTCACTTTAGTCATATGGAGATGATGGTCACGTAGGATACGGTACTAGTACTCTTAAGTACTGCAGTCATCGGGATAAAATGACAAGGTCATGTTTATCCGATTATAGAGACTAGTTACCAGACATCCGACATGTGCTTCATACGGGGCAGACACAATTCCAGCCCCAGGCCTAGCACGTGATCATCCGATACTGGACAGAAATACACAATACTACGTATACTACGCCTGATATAGATCCTTTATTCATGTAAGGATATTTCTGGAGAATTGGGTAGGCATGGCGCTTTGCTAGAAGCCAACCTTGTCTTGTAAATCGTTACAAATGTAGTACGAGGTACTTACGTGTTCGGATAGTCCGACGACCGAATTTACTGACAACATATCCGGGGATCTCATGGCTCGCTTCCCGAAGATTCACCGATGACGTATGAATCGCACTCTAAATTAATCTGGGATTAATTAGATGAGAGAGAAAATTAATCTGGGATTAATTGCGGAGATATTTTATCTGGGATAAAATATCATTTAAAGAGAGATAACGATTAATTTAGAATTAATCGATTAAATTAATATATTCGATATATTAATCGAAATTGGATTTCGATGCGGAATTGAAATTAGATTTTAATTCGGGCGAACGAATTAATTTAGAATTAATTCGTTAGCGACGTGAATAATGATTTCGCTAGGCGTAATCATTTAATTACGACGCAACGGAAAATTCGATAATTTGGAATTAGCGAACCCGAACCCGAGATTATTTGCCAGCGTATTCGCATTTCGAATTCGAGTGCGACACGCAAGTCAAATCAAGCGTCAAATCGCTAGTCGCATCTAGCGTCACATCAAGCGTCAAATCATGTCACTTTGAGTGATGTAACCATTGATTGATTGATTGATGTGACTTGATGTGAGTTGATGTTTGAGTGTTTGACACTCAAGTGTGATTGAATGAAATGACTTATACCATTTTATTTGATTTTTTGGTATATCATTCATTAACTTTTTTTTTAAAACAATTACAACTATCTCTCTCTCCATTCTCTTCATCTTCTACACGCCCAAAAGGGCTGAAAATACTTACTGGTTTCTGTCAAGAAACCGTGAGATGGGAAGCATGAGTGTGTGATTTTGTGGCAAAAATCACAAGAGCTAGCACTCCGAGAGACATGCGAATGGTGATAGGGAAGTCCACCTGAGCGGGCAGGGAATCATTTGAAGCTTGGAGAGCTTGACGAAGATGATCACCATGGCCGAAAATCACAGTGAGGCAGTAACAGCTCACTACCGCATGCACCAGTGGGAAAAATCAGATTTTGTTCGTCAAAGCGTTCGCTCAACCGATCGATGTGAGTATTCCGCAACTTCGTTGATTTGTATTCACACATATTTCATGCTTGTTTATGATCTTGGGACCTTAGCTAAAACCAACAATGGCATCTAGAGCAAGGTTAAAGCATGAAATATTTAGGGCTTAAAATTTGGGTAAATTGATTTTGAGCATGATTTAATTAAATTGGATGTTTGAATATACTTAAATCATGTTGAATTGAAGTTTGATTGGATCAATTTCAAGAAAATTGGTTTGGAACAATTTTTGCCCAAAATTTTGTGTTGGCCGAGAGGTTTAGTGCCCTAATAGTCTTGGAATTTTTTTATTTTTGATCATTGGATGACTTGAATCAATTGGGAATGTTGATTTAATATTGATTATGGATTCAATTGGATTGAAATCGAAATCGATTTAAAATTCCCTATGATTGCCGAGAGTTATAAGGATGTAATTGGGTTTGATTTTAATCAAAATGTGTTGGACATGTGATGATGAAAATGAACATGATTAGTTGGGCTAATTGGTGTTTTGGAAATATTGAATTGGTTAATTAATTGTGTTATACACTTTAAGTAATTAAATTATGAATTTGGAATTTTGTAATTTAATTATTTGGGCCTATTTTGTGAAATTGCGCTTAAGTGTTGTAATTGGGCTTATTGGGCTTAGTTGTACTAAGTTGGGTTTAGGCCAAATGGATTGGATCCAAATTGGGAAAACCAAAACCGCCTCCATAAAGAAATGCGACTTAATGGACCCTTAAAGTTTAATTGGGCCTAATGGGCCAAAATTGATTTCTGGGCTTATGGGGTAATTCCCGGATTGGATTTTGGTTATTCGGTTTGACCCGAGTTGACCAAAAGTCAACGCCTTAAGAAATTAATTAAAAGCCCATTGGACTTTAATTGAATTGACGTTGGACGTTAATTGAGCTTTGAGACCCGTAACGAATAAATTTGGAATTTAAGTCATAAAGGTTCGTTAATAAAGTGTAGTATTTAATTTGGAATTAAATAGCGAATTAGAATTAAATACAAATTGAAATGGATTTAATTATGTAGTTTAATTTAATTCAAGAATTTTTACTTTGAGTACTTATTCGCAAAACGAGTTTGACTCGAGCAAAATCAATTCTTTGTTTGAACATTGGATGGTCACTAATTATCAAATTAATTAATTTGATTAGATTGATTGATAACATGTTTGTGTGAATACATGGTTGCGATGCATGAATAATGTATATCAGATGGATATTTGATGGGTGGGACAATTTTAGAAATTGTTGTAATAAATTTGATTTATTAAATTGGACCTGCGTGTCCAGCCTTATACCTTTTTATTCTTTGTATTCTCTTCTCACCTATTCCCCTCAATGTAAATGAGGTTTCTTTAGAAGTGTAGTGTAACGGTTAGAAGTGATACATGTGCTAGCGGGAGAGAGAAATGGAAAGATTTGATCTAGGATCATTGTGTAAAGTATCCATCCGCATATCATTATTATTTTATCATATGCGCTTTATTATGTGTTTAGAATGCATGTTTAAGGGTGTATGATGATGAGACCTTAACAAAGATAATAAATTGGTTGCCAATTTGCACTCGAAAAACCCTCACAAAATATTAAGCGTCTTTCCTTTCATTGAGTGATTCTCACTCAAGATCCGAGACTGGCATTGGCTTGTTGGCCAAATTCAAGGCCTTTGTCCGTCGATGATGTGTTTGAATCACGAAGGCTTTGTTACATATTCGTGTCTTGTCCAAGTTGTGGTTTGTTGGCCAAAGTCAAGACCACTTCTTGTCCATCGACATTGATTACGAAGCTTTCCATGGTCAATGGGTCGCGCTTAACTGGGATCACTAAGTTTGTTGTGCCAAAGCCAAGACTTAGTTGATTCAGAGGAAAAAGGTTAGGTAATACATTGGATGTATTGGCATATATAAGATATATGTTTCAGACTTGGATGTCCCCCTACTGGATCTAGGAATTGGATTGGATCCAATCGATCTTAGAGATCTACCTAGTTAATTATCATACAATTTGTTGGCCAAAGTCAAGATTGTGTGATATTTAACGGGATCCTAGCCCGCTAGGAAACACGATTTCCCGAGTACTCGACAGAGGGTTAGAGGCTCGCCGAAAAATAGTGGCAGGCAAGAATTGAATTTGCAATATTCGTTTAATTACTTGCCATACGCGCTCAAACAAATATCATTCGTCAAATAAATTAAATGTTAGTTGGACTAATATTTAAATGTTGTTTTTAATAAATAGTTGGACTATATTCAAACTATTCATTTATAGTTGATTTTATAATTGGATTATAGTAATCAATATAATTGATTTTAATCTATTAAATTATAGTTGATTAAATAGTTGGACTATTGTAATCATTATAATAAATAGTACCTAAATCGTTGATTAAATAGTTGGACTATTAGAATCAAGATAATTTGAAAGATTAACATTTAAAACATAATCCTGAGGAAAATGTATTTAAATGGTTTAATTTTCAAATTGGAAAATAATAAGTTACTTTATTTGATAAAATAACATATTATGCCTAAGCCCGGAGTTAAGAAAATAGTAGAGCATAATCTTTGGAAGATTTATGTAATGATAACTTTAGTGCTTAATCCATTAAGCTTGTCGCAGTAGACTCCTTAATTTTTGAATCAGAACTAAGGATTAGATCCTTAAAGTATGATAATGAAATTGAAGGATCTTCAAAGAATCTATCATTAGAATCTTAGAAGTACTAAATTGAAATAAATAACTCTTGGAGAGTTAATGACTATTCTCAAGGAGACAAAGTCAAAATTTGCAATAAGGCAAGTAGCGCAAGGCACACCTTACTTCGATATTCTAGAAGGCCAAGGCTTGTCCAAAGGCTTCTGGAGTGTTGAAACAGGCAAAGGCAAAATCATTATAATCTTCTAGGAAGATAAATGACATATCCCAAAATGTCTGCCTAAATTGTGGCAAACAGGATCGCGGAAGCGTGACTGCCATTTGGACAAAGCAGAACGAGCAAATATATTTGTATTGATGTATTGAAGAACGAGCAAGGCTCTAACATCAAATATATTTGTCAATAATATTTTCATTACTAGTATTAAAATTAGATTTTAAATACTTAGTGTGATACATAAATATATGTATTGATGTTCAGAATCTATTTTGAACAGGATACTGACTTCAATCGAGATTTGTCTGGGAATTGTAAACGGGATGAAAGTCGCTATTTTAACCGCAGAAACCTAAGTTTAGGAACTACCTTCGGGTGTGTACCTAAGTTTGGAATATGTTATAATGTAACTAGTTTGACTAGATACATTATCTCTATATCAGTGTATAACCCGTGCAGGTGTACCTTTATATTCTAGAACACTAAAGTGTTTTATTATATAAAGATAATATTGAGATAAACACATTAGATGTGAATGACAGAATTTATATTTTGAATACAAATAATATCTCAAACATATAAAATGACAAACAAATAGCTCAAACTGATTTGATCAGAAGAAACATATTGTGGCATTGTTGTCTGGGACACAATTAAACAAGAATCGTATATCCATACTTTTGAAGAGTGGGTACTCGGACTGATTTGATACTATTCAAATAAATTCTACGAATCTAGTTTATTGGGCAATGTGCCTATAACACATTTACTTGGTAAAAGTGTAAAAGCCACTTATCTGTTAGCCTTAGTTCATAGTGAAGCAAGTGAGCCCATGTCTAGCTAGGCTAGATGTGGATATGAATATATCGTGACCTTTACAGATGTGGCATCGCGTTATGGTTATGTGTTTCTATTGAAACACAAATCGGAAACTTTTACAGTTTCGACACGAAAATAGACAAACAGATCGGCTGTAGTATTATACCGTCATGGTAAGACCGTAATGGAAAATACTTAAGCAATAAGTTTCTAATATACTTGAAAGAGTAAAGTATTCTTTCAAAGAGGACTCCTTCCGGGACACGTCATCCTGACGGTGTGTCCGAACCGAGTAACCGAATTTTGTTGGACATGATAAGGTTAATCATGAGTCGCTCTGAGCTACCATTTCCTTCAACAGATAAGCTTTAACAGTGCAAGAACTTATTTAGAATAAGGTTCCATTAAAATCTGTTTGACAGATATCATATTAGATATGAACAGGAAATAAACCATGTTTCTCATTCTTGAATATTTGGGTATGCTAGGCATATGTTTGGATGATACCAAACTAAAACCCAAATTGGATAAGTGTCAATTGTAGGTTATCCTAGGGATACATAAGTATAGTACTTATACAACTCACAAGAGAATAATTAGATTGTTGCTCACCATGTGGTTTTCCTAAGAGGAATACCGATATGCAGTGTGACCGGCGTAAACACACACGTATAACGCAAGCGCACATATCGTTCAAGTAGTATAAAAATATTGATCCCACGAGGACTTAATATCTAATCTATTAATTTTATGAGGTCAAATGATTACTAGTATCTAACAGGTTGATTGATTGATTTGAACTGGTGACGATTTTAAATTTAAAAGTAAGTAAATAAAATTATCGAAATAGGTTTTAAGAAAATTCAATATTAAAAACTATCTAGGGTTGTGATTTCTTCCAATATCATTTTAAAGATGAAGTGGTTATCTTAAAGTTGGGTAATATATTGATTTATTAACCTGGAACACTAAATTATATGTAAGCCTCTGTCGATGGTCAGACACAAATACCCAGTTTAACCCAATTACTCATTAAATCTCTTGTCAACCAAATTATCTGGATTCATAAGGATTCATATCATTATTTACCAGGTTCCATGCTACTCCCGCACGAAAGGTCTATGTATTATTCCTATAAGGAAATCTATTAAAGGGTATAATTCCTCAAGAAGATGGGCTTGATCTATGCAAAGAAATATTCAATATCATACTGATTCTTTAGAAGATTCTTTGAATCTAGCTGAAACCTAAAATCCAATGTCTAGTTCATTTTAGATTTACCAGATCAATTTTATTAATGGCCAGTTAATGAAAAAGCATTAAGATTAAGCATTAAGTACCTTCGCTGCGGTTCCAGTTGTATGCGCACTAACTTCTCATCATGTCTTTTCTTGCCCTTTTCTTTGTATAATTTGGCATTATCAAAAGGCTGATTGTGAAATTCCTCCAATTTGTTGAGCTGGTGGAACTTTTTCTCTTCTGTTGCTTGTAGTGCAAGAATTGGCTCTTTCAGTACAAAAGACGCTTTATCTTTATTTAGGCTCCACAGGCAATTGACATGTTTTAAGTTTGTCAGTAGAACTTTGTCTTTCATCAGAGTTCTGAATGGTACTGTGTATCACATCATCGAGTTTGAAGTTTCCTCCATTCATTTTCATCATCTGGGAATTCATGGGAATTCATTGAATGTTGAAAACATAATGTTACTTCTTGGTCATGTACCCTCATGGTTAATTCTCCTTTTTGTACATCAATAATGGTTCGACCTGTAGCCAAGAATGGTCTCCCAAGGATGATTGGCACGTCTGCGTCTTCCTCCATATCAAGGATAATAAAATCTGATGGGAAAATTAATTTGTCAACCTTGACCAGCACCATCTTCAACTACACCTCTCGGAAATACGAGCGTTCTATCAGCAAGTTGTAGTGAGACTGAAGTTGGCATTGTTTCTCCAATATGTAATTTCCTGAAAATAGAAAAAGGCATCAAGTTAACACTCGCACCTAAATCACACAAAGCCTTACCAGAGTTATGTTCTCCTATGACTCAAGGAACAGTGTGAAACTGCCATGATCTTTCAACTTTGGGGACGTTTCCTCTGTATAATGGCACTGCATTCTTCTGTTAATGCTACTGTCTCGTAATCTCCCAATCTCCGTTTTCGTGAAAGAATATTTTCATGAATTTGGCATAGGTGGGCATTTGTTCCAACGCTTCTGCAAATGGAATGTTGATATGCAGCTTTTTGAAGATCTCCAGGAACCGAGAAAACTTCTTGTCCAATTTGTTCTTCTGAAGACGTTGAGGAAAAGGTGGAGGTGGAATGATCTGTTCTTTTTCCTTTGCTTCTTTTTCCTCCATCTGTTGCTTTGTTTCTTTTGGAACTTCCTCAACAGGTTTTGGCACCCACATCTTTGTTGATTTCAGTACCGCTTTTTACATGATGGCATGACATTGCTCATTCCCCATGTTCCTTGGATTTGGCTCTGTGTTGCTAGGAAGGGTACCTGGCGGTCTGTAACTCTGAGCATTTGCCAGTTGTCCCATTTGATTCTCCAGTGCTTTAATAGAAGCAGATTGACTTTGAATTAATGCTGCTTGGGATTGAAACATAGCATCATATCTTGCTGCTTGAGAGTCGTGTTTTGCTTCTAACTTTTCAAGTGGGTCAACACTTTTGTTATTCCTGGTTCATTTACTTGCTCCTGGCTTTTGTTCTGTTGCTGGAATTCAGGTGGTGGATAGTTCTGCTGTTGGCCTGAATTGTTGCTCCATGAAAAATTGGGATGATTCCTCCACCTTGGGTTGTAGGTGTTGGAATATGGATTGTTCCCCTATCTGTTGAAATTGTTGAAAAAATTCACCGTTTTTTCAAGTTGGTTCGACTCTGGTGCTCCTCCATATGGTGAACTTGTGGATCCAGTGGTAAGAGTCTCCATGAATTTGCATATCTGATCTAGCTTGGCGTTGACTGCTGTATTGGCTCCACTTTCATAAATTCCTGTAATTCTTTGGATCATGCTCCTTTCTGTTGGCCATAAAGAATTGTTGTTGGCCATTTCTTCGATTAGGTCCCAGGCTTGATCTTCTCCTTTTGCCATCAAGGCTCCTCCAGCATCAGCATCGATTGTGGTTCTCATTATTCCAGAAAGCCCATTATAGAATGTTTGGACTTGAAGCCATTTTGGAATCTCATGATGAGGACATTTCCGGAGCAAATCTTTGTATATTTCCCAAGCTTCGCAGAGGGATTCTAAATCTTATTGTACAAAGGATGTGATGTCATTCCTCAGCTTTCCGGTTCTGGCTGGTGGAGAGTACTTTGCAAGAAATTTGGTGGCTAAAGTGTTCCAAGTTGTGATAGAACCTACTAGTAGTGAATGTAGCCAAGCTTTAGCTCTGTCCTTCAAGGAGTATGGAAAAACTCGCAGTCTCATTGCTTCTTCCGCTTCTCGGTTGTAATTAAAAGTGCCGCAAACTTCCAGGAAGTTGCTGATGTGGGAATTAGGATCTTCAGTTGCATTCCCCCCAAACTGAACTGACTGCTGAATCATCTGAATGCATGTTTTGATGTCAACTGCATTTGCTGGTAAGGGAGGAAGTACAATGCAAGAAATGAGTCTGTCAACCATCGGAATGGTTCTGTCTCGAATGGGAATTGGTGGTGCAACGTTTCAAGGTTCAGGTTCCATGTTGACTAAAGCTTCTTGGCCTTCTCGCATTTCCCTTCTCAACTGTCTGATGGTTCTTTCAATTTCCGGGTCAAGCGGTCGGAGTTCAAAGCTTCTAGTTCGTCTCATGAAGTTTCTGAGAACCTGAAACACAAGAAAATAAAACAATAAGTAAAAAAGAAATTAGATACAAGTAACGTATCTAACCCCTAAACTAATAGTAAAAGATAAATAAGTCCCCGGCAACGGCGCCACAAACTTGACCGGCGTAAACACACACGTATAACGCAAGCGCACGTATCGTTCAAGTAGTATAAAAATATCGATCCCACGATGACTTAATATCTAATCAATTAATTTTATGAGGTCAAATGATTACTAGTATCTAACAGGTTGATTGATTGATTTGAACTGGTGACGATTCTAAATTTAAAAGCAAGTAAATAAAATTGTCGAAAATATGTTTTAAGAAAATTCAATATTAAAAACTATCTAGGGTTGTGATTTCTTCCAATATCATTTTAAAGATGAAGTGGTTATCTTAAAGTTGGGTAATATATTGATTTATTAACCTGGAACACTAAATTATATGTAAGCCTCTGTTGATGGTCAGACACAAATACCCAGTTTAACCCAATTGAACCATATGTCTATGTCAACCAAATTATCTGGATTCATTAAGTTTAAGTTCCAATTATGGCTACCCCCGCCCGACAAGTATATTCCTATCCTGTAAGGAAATCTATTAAAGAGTTATCTATCCTCAAGGAAGATCGTGGGCTATTGAGTCTAAGGCTGAAACCTAAAATCCCTATGTCTAGTTCATTTTAGATTTACCAGATCAATTTTATTAATGGCCAGTTAATGAAAAAGCATTAAGATTAAGGCTCAATAAATAAATCTTTATATTACCCAAGCTATAATCTAACCCCTTATAAAACGGTGATATTAAAAGTCATCACAACCCCAGATAACTAATTTAGTTACAACACATAACTAGGGCTAGTAAAAACTTGAAAATAAAAGACATAAAGTAAAATTGCGGTAAAGTAAATACTGAAAAGTAAATTATAATAAAATAAAATGCTAAGGTAAAAGGAATTAATTTTACTACTACTAATTTAGATATCTCCCATAAAATAATATATAAACTTGTGATAATATTACCAACCGACCAATCTGGCGGTATTCTGATTAAGTCAAATTAAGTCCAACCAGCCATTAAGGCGGTAATATTTGTCCATAAACCAGCCATAAAGGCGGAACCAAAATTAAATTACCAACCGACCAATATAGCGGTATCATTTTTAAGTCAAATTTTAAATAGTGAATATATTATTTTTAAGGGAGATTAATCTAAATAGCAATAGTAAAAGAATTACCTTTCACCCTAGCTGGGGAAGTTACCTCCTCATGGTAAATAATAAAAACTGTAAAAAGTAAAAAACAAGTAAATTACTATTATTACAAAACGTAATTAAAATTAATTAAAACTAAAAAACTAAAAAACTAAAAATTAAAACAAAGTAGAGAGAGAAACTCTCTCTTTACATCAAAGAGATGAGAGAGAGTGGTACCACTAAATCTGAAATTTGAAGCTCTATTTATAGGCCTCGGTAGGCTTCCAGCGTCGTGGTACCAAGGCCTCTGGCGTCGCTACGCTAGATTTTATCGACGTGGCACGCTCTGGTTCGCCGGTTTGCAGATTCTGGATAAGCTGATAAGATGACACGTGGCGAGGTGGTTGGGCTTCAATTATTGTGACACGTGGCGGCTTCTGATTGGTCGATGAGATTCTTATCCGCCACATGTCAGATAAGGATTAGATACTCAATGATTGGCGCTGACGTGGCGGTGACGTGGTGACACGTGGGAAAGAGACTGTCGGCACCGTAGGATTGCGACACGTGGCACTTCCTGATTGGTTGATGATGACGTGGCGGTGAGGTGGCAGTTTGACTTGGTCAACCTAGTGATGTGGCTGATGACGTGGCAATGAAGTGGAGTGACACGTTGCACACGTGGCGATGATGACTGTCGGCACCGTAGGATGCTGACACATGGCACGGCGCATGTTAGCAAATCGGCTGTGATGGTGACACGTGGCACGACACACGTTAGCTAAGTCAAACTTTTCTCAGATTCTGATTTGTGGACCCGGCGCACGTTAGCACTGTTCGGCGCACGTTAGGCGTCGCGACGCTGAAGGTATTGGCGTCGCGACGCGGGAATTTACCAAAATGCCCTTTTCGTCCAATTTTCACTGTTTTGGCCCAAATCACCTCCAGAATGTCCTGAAACTTTATTTATCTACAAAATAACACAAAACACATCAAAATATTCACAAAACTCAAGAAACTATACAAAATATTAGGTTACATGAGTGGGAAATAGTGATATAAATACCA
Source organism: Zanthoxylum bungeanum (assembly GCA_019454045.1). Lineage (NCBI taxonomy): Eukaryota > Viridiplantae > Streptophyta > Magnoliopsida > Sapindales > Rutaceae > Zanthoxylum > Zanthoxylum bungeanum. Next base: position 12,988 of record SKCR01033539.1, on the reverse strand, counting down.
CTCATCACAGTGGTAAGTGGGAGGATAGTAAAACTCGATGAAAATCAGAGTAATACTATACAAGGCACTGAATCTTAATGGAACATAAATAGTTCATCAATGATGAAACTATTACCAGTAATATTCGAATACACAAGAACCGCGTATGTCGGAGAGAGTCAGAAAACAACATGGGGTATGGGTTTCTGATCTCATCTCATAAAGATGTCTATCTTATTGAGGTATACCAACTGACTACGTATGAGGAAGTGATACAAGGTATCGACTCCATATTATGGCAAAGTGCCATGACATCCGAAATGGATTCCATGTATATCAACCAAGTTTGGATATTAGTTGATGTACCGCAAGGCATTGTGCCTATTGGTACTGTATAAGTCTTCATGGAAGACATACATGGAAGGCAACATACCAACGTACTAAGCTCGGCTTGTAGCGGAAAGGTATCGTTATCAACATTGTGTTGATTACGATTCAACCTTTTACCCGTTGCCACGGAAAATCCATTTGGATAATGCTTGCTAAAGCTGCGTGTTTCATTTATGAAATATGTCAGCTTAACGGGAAAATCACTTTCTGAAAAGGAAACCTTTAGGAGGATGTTTACAACATCCTGTCAGTTTTTTCGTACCAAAACTAGCAAACAAGGTTTGCAGGTTATTCGATCCATGTTTGGATTGAAGCAAGCATAGGTTCTTGGAATTATCGTTTGATGTAATCATAATGGTGTATGATTTAATTCAAAATGAAAAGATTCTTGTGTATACAAGAGGGTTAGTAGGAGCGCACTGACAGTGGTTGTCCTATAAATCATTAAAATATGTCATTTCTTGGAAATGATATTCCCATAAAAACAATCGGTGAAAGCTTGACTTTCGAGAAAACTCTCCGAGAAACCGTACGTTGAAAATGTACGTTACCTGGTGTCTCATACGCTTTGAGCATATGGATACACAAACAGGCCAATCCAAGTGATAGTCACTGGATTGAAGTTAAGAACATACTTAGTGTCTTAGAGAACTAATGATGTTGTCTTAATCTATGGAGATGGAGAACTTGAAGTGACTGGGATCACTGCTGCAAGTTTCCTAACCGATAAAGACGACTATAAGTCGAAAACGGTACTATACAGTTTGAATAACAGAACAGTGAGTTGGAAATCTTCCAAGCAAGATACTGTTACCGTATAAACGATAAATGCGGGTTATTGCTGCAGCTGAGGCAACAATAGAAGACATTTGGGTCGATAACAAATCTAATTAGATTAGATATAGTTCTGTTAGCAGCTGAGCTAGGCGTCAACACAGGCTAAAGAATTAATGGTCTCATCAACGATCCAGATATATACTTCTAGATTCATCTGATTCGTTCGGATCATACATCGTGGCGATGTGATGATCGAATAAATAGCATCAGATGATAATCATGCAAATCCGCTGACGAAAGACTTTCCTCAGCATTTTGAGCCAACCGTACATATTTCGGGTGTAAGACACTCGAGTGACTGGCTATAGGCCAAGTGGGAGATTGTTGGATAATTATGACCCATAGCGTCACTATTTGTACAGATCATGGTGTTGTTGTACAAATTAACTATGTGACAAAGGAGATTGCACTCTTATCATTTGTGATTAGATCACCTAGATATATAAATGATAGGAGGTCCCTGTGATTTGTTCCCGGATTGAGAATGATATGAGACAGTATCAGTCTACGAAGGATAAATCATTAAATATCCCTAGTCAGAGTATTATCGAGATTGGACATCGATAAATATGTAAAAGACTAGTATTACACTTGTGCGCGTTGTGAGGGCACAACGACATAGTTCTCATATATTTGGGTATAGGATACTTATGCAAGTGTAATAAAAGGTTGTGTTTTACCGATGGTACGGGAAACAGCTTCGCTCTGGATAGACCCCCTCGGAATTCCATTGGTAGTATGACTATGTGTCTATGGAAGTCCAAAATCAGGGTAGGTGTATTTGGTCTTAACCTGAGACTTGCATCGCTAATACTTACGACAATCAATATACTTTGGTTGCGGTCGTCCAAGGCTTTAACAGGTTCTGTGTACGCCTATTCTGGGTATATTGAGAATCGTAGTGTGTTGGGTGTGATGTCAAGACAGAAGTGTCACTCCAGTCATATGGAGATGATGGTCACGTAGGATATGGTACTAGTACTCTTAAGTACTGCAGTCATCGGGATAAAATGACAAGGTCGTGTTTATCCGATTATAGCACTGGAGAATCAAATAGTACTTTGCTAGAAGCCAACCTTGTCTTGTAAATCGGTACAAACTTAGTACGAGGTACTTACGTGTTCGGATAGTCCGACGACCGAATTTACTGCGAACATATTCGGGGATCTCATGGGTCGCTTCCCGAAGATTCACCGATGACGTATGACAGGCACTCTAAATTAATATGGGATTAATTAGATGAGAGAGAAAATTAATCTGGGATTAATTGCGGAGATATTTTATCTGGGATAAAAATCATTTAAAGAGAGATAACGATTAATTAGAATTAATCGATTATTAAATTAATATATTCGATATATTAATCGAAATTGGATTTCGACGCGAAATGAAATTAAATTTTTAATTTGGGCGAACAAATTAATTTAGAATTAATTCGTTAGCGACATGAATAGTGATTTCGCTAGGCGTAATCATTTAATTACGACGCAACGGAAAATTCGATAATTTGGAATTAGCGAACCCGAGCCCGGGATTATTTGCGAGCGCATTCGCATTTCAAATTCGAGTGCGGCACGCAAGTCAAATCAAGCGTCAAATCACTAGTCGCATCTAGCGTCACATCAAGCGTCAAATCATGTCACTTTGAGTGATGTAACCGTTGATTGATTGATTGATGTGACTTGATGTGAGTTGATGTTTGAGTGTTTGACACTCAAGTATGATTGAATGAAATGACTTATACCATTTTATTTGATTTTTTGGTATATCATTCATTAACTTGTTTTTTGAAAATAATTACAACTCTCACTCTCTCCATTCTCTTCATCTTCTACACGCCCAAAAGGGCTGAAAATACTTACTGGTTTCTGTCAAGAAACCGTGAGATGGGAAGCATGAGTGTGTGATTTTGTGGCAAAAATCACAAGATCTAGCACTCCGAGAGACATGCGAAGGTGATAGGGAAGTCCACCCTTGAGCCGGGAATCGTTTGACGAAGCTTGGAGCTTGACGAAGATGATCCAACCATGGCCGAAAATCAGTGAGGCAGTAGCAGCTCACTGCCGCATGTACCAGTGGGAAAAATCAGATTTTATTCGTCAAAGCGTCGCTCAATCGATCGATATGAGTATTCCGCAACTTCGTTGATTTGTATTCACACATATTTCATGCTTGTTTATGATCTTGGGACCTTAGCTAAAACCAACATAAGCATGTATGGACTCAAGAGGATTACTTTTCGGGCATTCGATAATTTCTCGTATTTCCGATACAGAAATTATTTTGTGACTCAATACGGACAGCCCTGGGTATTTGGACCGTAACTTTCTCATACGAACTCCAATATTTATGAATTTTATATCACCGAAAAGCTTAGACCGAGACCTACAATTTTCACGTTGAATATTTTTCCAAATTCGAGATTTGTTTTATGTTATAGTGAAATTCGTGGATGATCTAGAACTTGGTGAGGTGGCATCATCTTGGCCATTCATGCCCAATAAAAATTAGCCACTTTTTGCCTATAAAAAGGGTACTATTCCCTCTTCTTCTAGAGACAAAAACGTGGAGAGTGATGAGGGAAAACTCTTCATGTCAAGTTTCTTTCCAATCTCCATTTCTTAAAGTATTTTGGAGCCATTCAAGCTTCATTTCCAAACTTGGTAAGCTTCTTCTCCCTTTCTATCTTTTCAATTTTCAGTTTTGAACAAGAATTAAAAGCCCCATATTCGCACAATAAACCCTAGAAATTGGGAATGTTAATTGGCTTTAACATAGTTGAAAGCATGCAATTTGGAGTAGTGTTTTAAGAGTATAAGCTTGTAATGAGGTTAATTTGTAAATGATTTTGTTGATGATGTTATGCTTGGTAACTATTGTTTATAGTTTATGTTTGAAGTGGTGATATTGGATGAATTTTGAAGTTGGAGGAGTGTTTAAGTGTTGGTGATGAATTGAGTAAGCTAAGTAATTTCTTAAATTAGGAAATGAAGCATATTTTATAGGTTATGAAGAGTGCTTATAATATTGCAAATTCTGTTGGGGGGTCATTGGATTGGAAGAATTAAATGAGAAGGTGAAATAAGGAAGTTAAGTAACGGTGTTAGGTTAGGATGCTTTCCGGACAGGCTGTAAAGATTTAATTGTAAGTCGAGTTTGTGATATCCGATTGATGAAGCGTAAATTTCTGGATAAACTAGACATATGAATTAGTAACATATCCAAAATTTAGAATTTTTGGACTTACGATGAGACCGGAATGAATTTTTAAAGTCGGGATATCTGCTGCCCATGTGCCCAATTTTTCCAGTTGCACAGCCTTTGAACTTCAGTCTATAACTTTAGTTCCATGAATCTAAATCATGATCCGTAAAAGCAAATATAAAATAGACACATAATCAAGTATTCAATTAAAATTTCAACCCCAAATTCAACCCCGATTAAGCACACCAGATTTTCAAAATCAGTATTGGTGCACTGAAATTTTCTGGAAATGGAGCATACTATGGAGTTTTGCGAAGTAGTTTGTGAGATCCTTGAACGAGTGTAGTAAAAATTGTTAGACCATCCTAAAATATTAGTAACATAGAGATGATGAGTTATCATGAATAACAAATATATTTTGTTAAGTAAGGATATAATTCGCAACCTTGGTACTAACGAATTTTGGTAATTCTAGTTTATCATCAAGAGATGCGGTTCCGCAACCATCACAAGGTGTCACTGGCAAGTTCCGAATCAGTGAGTGGAAACTACCTTTTTAAATTAATTTTCATTTTATTATTTTATATATATCAGACTTATTTTATGCTTTAGGGCGTCAGACCATATTTTAATTATCATTACAGTTATTTCATAAAAAGTTTATGATTTAAGATTTTTACTGAGAAAGTAACTTGTACAGACATGGAATTGATGAACAAAGGACTAGGGGGACGACGAAACGTAATTCCCCCAGATCCTAGTTCAGGACTAAGGATGACAGATGCCCCTAGATCCTAGTTTCAGAGCTTGGAGGGTAGCATAGATCCGCACCCCCAGTTCTAGTTCAGTGGCTTGGGGGACGACGATATGTAACGCCCCAAGACCACCAGTTTCAAGGACAGTAGTGGCATGCTTTGGGTGACGGCGATACGTAACGCCCCCATACGTCAAGTTTTTCAGAGACATATTAGATTTCAGATAACAATTTTCAGAAAATAGTTTTCAGAGACCAAATTTTAGAAACAGTTTTCAGAAAGCAGATTTCAGAAAGATAAGTTTTATAAAAGAGATTTCAGACGAACTTTTCAGTTTCAGATAAAGTTATTTCTGGACTTTGATTTCAGAACCAAATGATTTTATTACAGTATTTCAGTTTTATAGTCCACTCCTTTAAATCATACGACGATCTAACCCCCCACTCCCAGTTTATTTATTTTACAGATATTCCCGAAGGACGAACTCGGGAGGACAGATACTGATGGAAGTCACCAGAGGGTTTGAGTCCACCAGTCAAAGTTTGAGTCAGTCGAGTTAAGTAAGGTCTAGTCCAGACAGCGTATGTTAAAGATGTGTATAAGTATTCATGTATATAATTTTTGAGATAGTTGATGTTTGTATATTTAATCGTATGAGAACTAATTTGTATTATGTCATAGTTTCAGGCATTGGTTCCGTATGAGAGATTACATTTGAAAAGAGTATCAGTATTGTTCACAGTCAAAAGTCAGAGGCTTAGGGGAATAGTATGGCCTATTCCCTGCCGGTAACATCTTCCAGATCGGGGATGTTACAATTCTATACCAACACCCTCTTTTATCTTGTAAACCCATTTACTGCCAACAACTCTTATATACTTTAGTCTTTCAACAAGCTTCCAATCATTATTGTCAAAGACTCGAGTTCATTTCACATTGCTTCAATCCATTGTTGTTTGTTTTGACTTATGGCTTCTTCTTTGTAACTCTTTGGCTCATCTAAAAGTCTAAGCAATATATAATGCATATGCTATTAAATCTACATATTCATACCTTGTTGGTAGTCTTATTTCCATTCTATTCCTATCCTTGATTAATTGATAATCTTTTTTATCCGTTTCTTCCTCTGATTGTTGATATGATTCTACTTCTGGTATATCAGTTTGGTCTCCAGCTTCTTCAACTTTCTTTCCAAGCTCCACCTCTAACTTTGTAGAGTCTGGTTCTGAACCATCTTCATCAGTCTTAGCATCAGAATCTCAAATTCCATTCAACATTACACCCTCATTGAAGGTTACATCCCTACTGACTATGTATTTAGGTGGTTTAAGGTTTGTTATCCAGATCTTGTAACCTTTCACTCCTTCGGGATATCCTAAGAATACTCCTTTTAGATCTCTATGTTATAACTTACTTTGCTTAATATGAACGTAAGTAGGGCATCCAAAGATCCTTATGTTGGAGTTGGTGTTTGGAACATCAATCCGAATAATATATTGTACATTGTATTTTATTATTCATTAATAAAATAACTACATTTTCATTTCAATCTTATTAACGGTAATTATTATGTCATAATGTATAATAGTTTGAAATATAAATATGCTGAGAATGACATCGATCTTAGAATAATCATGTAGTAATACTAGACACTAGGTGGTCCAATATTGAGATATTGTTACTATTATAAAGTATTATTAAAGTAAATATTCATAGTGGTTAGTTTCGAAATACGGTCAAATTCCTATAACCTAGAAGACTAACACATGTCATATATTAGAATTAGAGTTCTAATGGTCTAATCCAATGGACCATAAGCAAGAGAAGCTCATATAGACATATGGGTATTTTTCGGAGTGAATACTAAATGACTCACAAGTGATTCCTAATAGTTGGAAGTACACACCACTGTCAATAGGAATCTCCTCGAGTCGAGTAGCATATGTGATCCTTTGACTATAGGATATCATTGATTTTATGTGTGATCCTCCACACTTTGATGCCATGTATATCATAGACCTTTCATGGTCCGACCGCTATGTTGGACAATTATGACCCATAACATTACTATTTGTACAGAACATGGTGTTGTTGTACAAATTAACTATGTGACAAAGGAAATTGCTCTTTTACCATTTGTAATTAGATTACCAAGATATATAAATGATAAAAGTCCATATGATTAGTACCGGATTAATAAGATATGAGACAATATTAATCCACTAAGGTTTAATCATTAAATATCCCTAGTCGTAGTATTATCGAGACTGGACATCGATAATGCGGAATAGACTAGTATTATACTTGTGCGTGTTATGGAAGCGTAACGGCATAGTTCTCATATATTTGAGTATTGGATACTCATGCAAGTGTAATATGAGGTTCTGTTTACCGATGGTACGGAAACAGCTTCGCTCTGGATAGACCCCTCGGAATCCCATTGGTAGTATGACTATGTGTCTATGCGAATCCGAATCAGGGTAGATGTATTTGATCTTAACCTGAGACTTGCATCGCTAATACTTGCGACAATCAGTATACTTTATTTTTGGTCGTCTGGGGCTTTAACAGGTTCTGTGTACGCCTCTTCTGGGTATACTAAGAATTATAGTGTATTGGGTATGATGTCAAGATGGAAGTATCACTTCAGTCATATGGAGATGATGATCACATAGGATACGGAACTAGTACTTCTAAGTACTGCAGTCATCGGGATAATATGACTAGGTTATGATTATCCGATTATAGAGACTAGTTACCAGAGATCCGATATATACTTCGTACGAGGCAGACACAATTCCAGCCCTAGGCCTAGCATGTGATATCGATACTGGATCGTAATACGCAATACTACGTATACTACGTCTGACATAGATTATATATTCCTTAAAATAATATTTCTGGAGATTTGGGTAGGCACGACGCTTTGCTAGAAGCCAACCATGTCTTGTAAATCGGTAAGAACGTGGTACGAGGTACGCACGTGTTCGGTTAGTCCGACGACCGGATTTACTGCCAACATATCCATGGATCTCATGGGTCGCTTCCCAAGGATTCACCGATGACGTATGACTCGAATAGAATTAATCTGGGATTAATTATTAGAGAAAGAAAATTAATCTAGGATTAATTACGGCGAGAATTTTATCTGGGATAAAATTCGAATAGAAGAGAGAGAACGATTAATTTGAAATTAATCGATTAAATAATATATTCGATATATTAAATGAAATTAGATTTCAACATGGAATTAAAATTGGATTTTAATACGGGCAAACGAATTAATTTAGAATTAATTCGTACGCGACTTTAATAGTAATTTTGCTAGGCATAATTATTTAATCAAATATGATTTAATTAAGTCGCAACGAAAAATTCGTTAATTCGGAATTAACGAACCCGAGCCCAAAATATGTTTAGCGGGCCCACTCGGATTTTGAATTTAAGTGGGGCCCACACGTAATCACATCACAAGTCAACTTTATCAACTTTTGGTTGATAGAAGTTGGTAGGATTTTAGTTACTTGTAAAATACACAACCTTGATTTGTGATTGACATTTACCTAATTTTGAATTTGGTAAATGGTAATTGTTTTTTTGAAAATGATATACACAACACACAAAATCAAAAAACAATATAATCTCTCTCTCTCTCTCAAGGCCAAGGGCCGAAACTCTCCTATCATTTTCTCTCAAAGTGGCGTGAACCTAGGGTTCATATTTGATGATTTTGTTTCAAAAATCTCAATTGCTATCACATTAAAGAGTCATCCAATGTGATAGGAAAACTATTCCCAAGATTTTGGAATTCATTCATCAAGCTTGAAGCTTACCATACAATCAAAGAGAGGAGCTTGGAGCACTACACAAAGGTTGGAAAATTTTGTATTCTCTACATCCCTTAGCCGATCAAAGTGAGTATATTTCCGCAACTTACTTTGTTAATTCAAACAATTTTATGCTTAATAGATCCTTGGCATGTTCTAGGAGAACCCAACACCCTAGATGTTCATTGGGTGTGGACCGATATACTCGTTGATCAAGTGTGTTTCAAGATAGGATCTGTCAGCCTGTATTTGTATTAAAAATGGGTTAAGGTATCCATGTTAGTGAGCACGATTCTTAATACTTTGGCCAAAGCCGATCACCTATGGTTAATCGCATATATATCAGAAATGATGTTATGATTAGTTTTAAAGAATTGTGGACATGTCGACAATATGAGATGTGTGCCTTGGAAACTTGACGGTGTAATCTATATTTCTTAAGCACAACTCGGATAGCCTACGATAGAGGGATTGTTAAACATATATGATAACCTCGACTTGTATAGTTCATAAAGATTGTTCGTGTTCTTCGTAAATTCGGAGGTGGCCAAATTGCGTACTTATGAGCTAGGCTTATATGATGAACGTGTCTGGACTTAGAGAGTCCTACAATATGAAGTGTACTCCTTGAGCACTCGGGTAGCCGATAATGTTTGATAATAAATAATATTTGATATTATAATTATCAATCAAAGTAATTAAGTGTTATTAATTAATATTAATTATTTATTTGACCTATTGGGATTAATTGGATTAACCCAAATTAATAATCACACAAGAACTTTGTTGTAATGTCATAAATATCTATACCATTTTAGAATATTTTGGTAATTATAAAAATATGTAATAATATGTGTATTTGGCTTGATTTAATTGGATTAGTTCAAAGTTGTAGATAAGAAACTATTCAAGTGGTTAAACTTTGTCGAGATTTAATTGGATTAAATCAAAGTGGTAGACAAATTTGATTAGTTACACCTAATATGCATATATAGACAAATTGGATTAGGCCCACATAAAAGTTGATTAGAACTTTTATTAATTAAAAATTACATAAGCTTGACTATAAAAGGAAAACTTGAGCAAGTTTTTAATTAAGCAAGTAACCATAAGGCAAACCATAAGAAAAGATTAACCTAAAGAAAGTATTTGTGTATAAGCTTTGGAAGTTCTCTACATTTTCAATAAGGAGAAAAATATTGGATCTTGGAATCAAGCTTGCTAGGTAAGTTTGAATTTCTCTAAAGCTATGTTTTTCATTAGTGAGTTGTTATCATTAGTGAAACATATAGTGATGTATTATGTATTAGATATATAATACCATAGATTAAAATTGAAATTAGGTTAATGAATTGTGTATGGATGCTTTGGAAGCATAAACAAAATATGCTTATGATAAATATGTTCATGTTGAACATGGAACATAAAATTAGAGTTTGGAACTCTAGATGAAAGCTTGGAGCTACCATTTTAGAATCATTTAACCACCTTTAAGTAATTTAAAATTGTTCATGAGTCTTTTCTTTATAGGATTTTAATTTGGTTTGTATTTTGATTCAAAGTAATGCATATATATATTTAGAATACATTTATATTTATTCTATCACATGTGTTGATATTTTTTTAATATTAAAAATTAGTTTTGGCTCATTTTTTAGCTTCCGGACTCCAATTCGTCCCGGTTTTTTCCTATGGACTCGTAATAAAATATATTACTCCATTTTATTATTTAAAAATACACTTATGCTCTATATTCATGTGTTAGACCCATTTCCGATGGGTGGGGCACCGATCCGACCTAGGGTTCCACATCCGGCCCAACACCTCAAGCCTGTATAGTCAGCAGCTTTACCTTCCCACATATCCTAAAGTGTTTTCCCTTAAATGGCTGAAGAGGGGCTTCTATTGATTATGTAACAGTTAAAGCCTCTGCCCAAAACTTGTTTGGAAGCATTGAGTGGGTCAACATACACCTTACTTTCTCCAGTAAGGTCATATTCATCCTTTTAGCAAGGTCATTCTGTTGAGGTGTATACCTAATAATTTTGTGCCTTGCTATCTTACTACTCTTACACAAATCATCAAACTCCTTGATGCAGTATTCTAACCCATTATCATTTCTCAACCTTTTGATCTTCTTTTTAGTATGGTTTTCAATCAAAACTTTCAGGCTTTGAAAGCTCCATAGGCCTGATCTTTGTTCTTCAGAACAGACACCCAAAGCTTCCTTGAGAAGTCATCAATAATAGACATAAAGTACCTTGCCCCACTCAGATATGGAGTCTGTGCTGGACCCAATAAGTCTGAATGTATATAATCCAAGGTGCTTTTAGTCATATACTAAGCATGACCAAATTTTACTCTATGAGATTTTCCAAACACACAGTCTTCACAGAACTCAAGTGATTCCAACTTGCTCTCATTAATTAATCCTTGCTTACAAAGCTAACTGAGACCTCTTTCACTCATGTGAGCTATTATAAGATGCCAAAACTTAGCCTTTCTTAAGTTTGAATCAATTGACACACTTATATTCCCAGCAACGGTATCTCATTGAAGACATATAATCCATTTTGTTTCTGCCCTTTCATAGTTATTAGTGAGCCTTTTGTTATCTTCATAATACCATATTCTATCTTAATTATATAACCATCCACATTTAGCATCCCCAAATAGATTAAGTTTCTTTTCAGTTCAGGAACATATCTCACTTGTTTCAACACTCTTATCATTTCATCATGCATTTTAATAATGATAGAACCAATGCCTAACACTTTAGACGCATGATTATTCCCCAAGAATTGAATTTTTTAATGTTATATATAAATCTTCAATTCCACAAGACACCGTAATGTCCACCGCAAGCTTTGACACACCACCATCCATTTACGCCACTTTAAACCAAAAAAAATATTAGTGTTTGTTTCTTAGGAAATTTTAAAAGTGTAGATAAGAAAAATGATAGTTGAGGTATGAAAAAATTTGATGGTATATGGAATTGAGTAGGAAAATTTTGGATGATGTATTGGAGTTGAGAGTTAAAAAGATTGTGGTGTATATATAGAGGAAAAAAAATAAGAGAAGCGGGAAGATTTGTAAATTTTGTAGACATTTGAAATTTTTGTAAGGCGGGAAATTTTTGAAAATATTGGAGGGATTGAAAATTTTAAAAATTAGCGATGGAATAGAGATTCTGTTTCTATTTAGTGACGGAATAGAGATTCCGCTTCTAATTAGCGATGGAAAATCCGTATCTATTTTTTTTAAAAAAGTGGCGCCGAAATGAATAAATTTTTAGGAGGATTAAAAATTTTAAAAATTAGCGACGGAATAGAGATTCCGTTTCTATTTAGCGACGGAATAAAGATTCCGTTTCTAATTAGCGACAAAAAATCCGTCTCTATTTTTTAAAAAAATGGCACCGAAAGGATTAAAATTTTGGGGGGATTGAAAATTTTAAAATCAGCTACGAAATTTTAATTCCATTTCTAATTAGCGACGAAAAAATTCTGTTTCTAATTACCAATAGTTTTGGAAATTAGAAATAAAAAATAAAAAATAAAAAATTTAAAATTAGCGACGGAAAAATTCTGTTTCTAATAGTTTTGGAAATTAGAAATTAAAATAAAAATAAAAATAAAAATTTAAAATTAGCGACAGAATAAAGATTTTGTTTCTATTTAGCGATGAAATATTAATTCCGTTTCTAATTAGCGACAGAAAAATTCTGTTTCTAAATGAAATTAGCAGCGGAATAATAATCTGTTTCTAATTAGCGACGAAATTTTAATTCCATTTCTATTTAGCGATGAAATTTTGATTCCATTTCTAATTAGCAACGGAAAAATTCCGTTTCTAATTACCAATAGTTTTGGAAATTAGAAATTAGAATTAAAATGAAAATAAAAATTTAAAATTAGCGAGGGAATAAAGATTCTGTTTCTATTTAACGACGAAATATTAATTCCGTTTCTAATTAGCGACGGATTAGCGACG
>SKCR01033538.1:0-108414 GCA_019454045.1 Zanthoxylum bungeanum | reverse complement strand
TTTCTAGATTAGAAATAGTAAAATTGGATCCTCTAACCCTAGTATTTTATTTTATTCTAGGGAAGTGATGAAACATAATATTCACAAGCTTAATAATTGATTTACTTTATATTTTGGGTAATACTTTGGCTTGTCTATTGAATTGTAACATTAATGCTTCTTGTTGTCTGATCACCAATAAGGTTGATGTGGTAAACTTAAAATGAACTTGGAAAAGTGATTTTAGGTTTCAGCCTTAGATTCAATAGCTCACGATCTCACCTAAGGGTAGATGTCCCTTTAATATATTTCCTTACATGATATACATATACATGTCGGGCAGGGGTAGCCATAATTGGAACTTGATTTTAATGAATTCAGAGTTTCTTAGTTAACATAGGAATATAGTTAATTGGGTTATTGTGGATGTTTGCATCTGACCATCGAAAGAGGTTTTTGGATATCTTCGTGTTTCAGGTTAACAAACTAATTTATTACCCATATATATGAGAATCAATTCATCATTAGAATAATATTGTGTGGAATCACAACTCTAGATATTTATTTTCTTTATTATTAATTTTCTTTGTTTTATTTTATATTTTTATTTATTTAGCAAATCCACATTCAACCAACCAATCAAGCAATCATTCCCTTCTCACCATAATTAGATACTTGTAAATAAATAGAATCAATAATTAATAACAACAGTAGAAATTAAGTCCTCATGGAATCGATATTTTTTATACTACTTGAGCAATATATGCGCTCGTGTCACGTGTGTGATTTCACCGATCAGTACCCGATAATTGAATGAGGCAAATATAAATATTAATATCCTCTTACTGTAATCAATCGATTGCAATCTTTATGGGTATTCACGGTGTGGTTCGGATCTAATTTTTCATTTTTTATTCAAACTGTGTTGGTTGGCGGTTTGGGGAATTAGAAACCGAAACCGCAAATTTGGTAGAGAAAATCGAGACGGTTCGGATCAACGGTTTAGCGATTTGAGGGATTTAGATTGGCGGTTTAAAAATTTATCGAAGAAGCATTATTGGCTATTTGTGATTGTATTATCAAAATATGTGATGTGATTGCAGAACTAAACACCGTCTTTGTGAATTATGATTGCATCATCAAATTCAAAACCTTTAATTGCATTTGTATTATCAAAAATTTAAACTGTGATTACTGTTAGGGGGATCGTGGGCTGAAGCTACACATAAGTAAAGTGAAATTGAGAATAAATGTTAGTTCAAGAGGCTTTGTCTACGATATAACAATATAATAATAATTAAGAGGCTTAACCTACCATAAATATTAACAATGAAATAAAGTAATGAGATACATATACAAGTTCGCTTCATAAATTGAGTCTCCCAATAGCATATACAAGTTTGCCGAGATCTTTTCAGTTTTCAAGACTGTAAGTGCTCCTTTCACCATCTTTAATACCTCATTTTCAACAATGGTATTGTATCTGAGGTCATCTAACTGTACAACTGATGGAAGATTTTTCTTTATTCCCACAACATGTCGATTATCTTGTACAGTACGGATAATACCATCGTACATCTTTATTTTGATAACTCTAATCCCAATAATTTTCAAGGCATGATCATTACCTAGAAAAACTGATCCTCTAGAGGCAAGTTTATAATGGCATAACCATTCTATTCTAGAGATCATGTGTCATGTTGCTACAGAATCAACCAACCATGTATCACTTAGTTATTTTCTGCTATCATTTGACATCATTGCTACTTCACTGTAAAGTGTGCCACCTTCTTCAGAAGTACTTGCAACACATGAGATCTTTTCAGTTTTCAAGACTGTAAGTGCTCCTTTCACCATCTTTAATACCTCATTTTCAACAACGGTATTGTATCTGAGGTCATCTAACTGTACAGCTGATGGAAGATTTTTCTTTATTCCCACAACATGTCGATTATCATGTACAGTACGGATAATACCATCGTACATCTTTATTTTGATAGCTCTAATCCCAATAATTTTCAAGGCATGATCATTACCTAGAAAAACTGATCCTCTAGAGGCAAGTTTATAATGGCATAACCATTCTATTCTAGAGATCATGTGTCATGTTGCTACAGAATCAACCAACCATGTATCACTTAGTTATTTTCTGCTATCATTTGACATCATTGCTACTTCACTGTAAAGTGTGCCACCTTCTTCAGAAGTACTTGCAACACATGAGATCTTTTCAGTTTTCAAGACTGTAAGTGCTCCTTTCACCATCTTTAATACCTCATTTTCAACAACGGTATTGTATCTGAGGTCATCTAACTGTACAACTGATGGAAGATTTTTCTTTATTCCCACAACATGTCGATTATCTTGTACAGTACGGATAATACCATCGTACATCTTTATTTTGATAGCTCTAATCCCAATAATTTTCAAGGCATGATCATTACCTAGAAAAACTGATCCTCTAGAGGCAAGTTTATAATGGCATAACCATTCTATTCTAGAGATCATGTGTCATGTTGCTACAGAATCAACCAACCATGTATCACTTAGTTATTTTCTGCTATCATTTGACATCATTGCTACTTCACTGTAAAGTGTGCCACCTTCTTCAGAAGTACTTGCAACACATCCCCGAGATTTTGTTATAACATGAGCTTTTTCTGCACCATTCTTCGGATTCTAACAATCTTTCTTGACATGTCATTTCTTGCCACAATTGTAGCATTTAATATTTTTCTTATTTTTTGATTTCGATATATTATGGTTTTGACTGCCACTTGAGCGATATTCCGATCTCTCTCTTTTCATCGAAAATGCTTCTACTTGTTGTGAACTAGATAATATATCTTCCTTATTTTTACGTCTAGACTCATCTTCCAGAGCAGCAACTGCAACTTCATCAAAGACTAGATTACCAATGACAATATTACTTATCAAATTGATGATAAGTTGATCATACGAATTAGGTAGACTTTGAAGTATAATCTCAACAAGTTCATTTGAAGATATATTATAAACCAACATGGTGAGTTGGAAAATAGTGTATTCAAATTGTTAATGTAATCTGTCATGGATGTGTACTCACTCATTCAGTGTAAAGTCTCCAAGAATATATTGTTGAAGTAGCTGTTGGTTTTTAACAGCATGCTATTTCTCATGGGCAGTCTCTTTGATGGAGCAGGGAACTTTGTTTGATTAGGTTATGTTGTTTTGAATGTTTAGAATGCTCATTCAGATTTCAATTCTTGATTGGATTTTCCTGCTTTTAATGTGGCCTTTGAATTGTACATACGTGGTAATTTTCAATTTCAAGTACATTGATTAAAGCCATGTACCAAAAAAATAAAAAAATAAAAAAAAAAAATAAAAATAGCAGAGCTGGTTGCAGCAGAAGTTCTGGCTGGTTTGGTTACTGGGCAGTTACTGTCTGTATGCCAAGTCAGAAGCTCCAGTTTTGTAGTAGTGGTTTTAGGGCATTCTGTTGCAGTTCTAGCCTTTGGTCTGTTCAGGGTCTGCTGGATTCAGAAGGCAGATTCAGGGGCTAGTGCTACTGGTTTTCAGAAGGCAGCCTAAGGCCTGCTGGCTCCACTTGGCAGCTTCGTTTCTTCGAAGGCAAGATGGGCAGTTTGTCTTGGTTGGGCTGGTGGCTCTGTTGGATGGAAGGGCAGTGTCAGCTGGACCTCCTTTGTTCCGATTTTCCCTCTCTCTGGCCTTGTCTTCTGTGAGCTGAGCGACGTGGGAACTGAGATTTTTTGCTTTGGTTGCCTCTACCACAACGAACGATGTGGGACTCCTTATTTCTGTGTCTGTGCTTTGTTGACGCATCTGATTTGTGGGCTCGTTGCACTTCACTCTTTCGTTTACTTGCTGGGCCGAGAATGATTGGGCTAACAGAAACTATTGCGCAGTGTTGTGGGCTGCGTGGGCTTGGTTTATTTGTCCATTGTCTATTGTCTTGCGATTTTTTTCATTTCTTCTTGATTTGTTACTGATGTGATAAGTCCTACAACTGTTTGGTTCCTTTACCAGACGTTTTGTGGTTTTGGGCTCGTCTGAGCTTTATCATTTTCAAATGAAATCCACATTGTTCACAAATATACATTTTTGACTTAAGAAATTTCTTATAATTTAATCCATAACAATTTTCGCATTGAACTCATAAATGCCTGTTTATTTGAGTTACATCAAGATCATCCGAACTTTCACATATAGTTAAATCACTACCATTCGTGCTACTTGTCCCTTGTACTTTTGTACAAACCTTTTTTTGGAATATATTGTAACTTTTTTCAAAAAAAAAAGGAGAATATATTATTGTGTAGTAACTTGACCTTGTACAATTTGGTAAGTGCATTCCAAGTTTTTAGTCATCTTCTCTATAACATTGGATAACAAAGAATCTACTAAGGCTAGATACAATTTTCCCATATCGTTGTCGTCTATATCCTTCCATTTTTCTCAAGATTATTTTTATTTTAAGTTTTCATAGGGAAAAGTTGCTCCAGTTAAACTTCTCAATTTCGAACTTTGCTGTCATGTTTCTGATGACAATCAGTTTCTCACTTGAACTGACTTTTACTATTTCACCGTGAATAGGACCATATATAGTACTATATACGTGAATAATATTATATCATATATGTGAACAGTCTCCGTGAGTAGTCTTCGTAAACAGTAACCCTGAACCCGAAGCGTTGATAACACTGTTAATGGATCGTAGGCTGAAGTTGGCACGCAAGTAAAGTAAAATTGATAATGATTATTAGTTCAGAAGGTTTTGTCTACCATATAATAATACCATAATAATTATGAAGTTTAGCTTGCCATAAATATTATCAATAAAATAAAATAATAAGACACATATTTAACGTGATAAAATCCTCAATGTAAGGGAAACATCCACATGCAAATATAGCGGGATTCAGTATAGTGGAAAGAATTTTACAATTTCTCTCTCTAAACATACGGAGTGAACAATCTCACACTCTATTGGAATATGATAATTACAACTCTCTTACAAACTCTTAAGAAGAAACAATATTTTTCTCTTTTAAAATACATAGGATTTGGTTAAGAATGAAATGAAGAAAATAATAAAATGAAGTCTCTACTTACAGACATGAGAATCATTGTGCAAATATTGAATTTTAATTTTTTATTATTTTCTTTTTTGCATATGGGATCCATTCACATAAATATTTTATATTTAATATTGCACATTTTGATATCTTTTTGCCTAAAGCATCAAAAATGTGCTTAACAATTATAATTCTACATTCATATTTCAATCACATCATCAAACCATACAATCCCACATTCATATTTCAATTCCAACATAATCAAACCATACAAAAATTATCAAAAAAACCAATAGCAAAGTGTAAAAACCAGCAACAAAATACCAGTAACACTCTGCGCGTCAATAACCTGTAACATCAAACAATATTATTAGTCAATTATGTGTAATAGCAAAGTAAACAATATTTTTTATCAATATAACCGCACACAATAACTGGAAAAAAAATAAATATAATAATAACACAAACATACAACCTTATATGAATTCATCATCAGAATCGACCTAATTATTAAACAAGTTAGGCTCAATCGTACACGTGGAACTTGATCCTGGTAATTCTAAAAAAATACCATTATAAAGAAAAAGAATAAAATTGATTAGAAATCACATTGTCTTATGTCAAGAAAATATTAATTTCAATAATTTTAAACTAAACATTACCTGAAGCGAATTTCTCAAATTTATGCACATCATCCATCGCAGATCGAAGATCAATTTCAGTCGGCATAGATTGCAATCAATTTTGAGAATAAATTATTACTTCAATTATATTAGGAGATAATGAACTTCTAAATGGACTAATTATCCTCCCAGCGGTGGTAAAAGACGACTCGGAAGCCACTGCAAAGACATGAACAACTAATACACTCTTTTCTACCTTAGAGAGGATTGAGAATTTGAAAGAATTTACTTTCCTCGCTTAAATAAATTTCAATATTGGGTCTTCTGATGCTTCCATTCACCCTAATAATAGAGCACAAAAATATAACTAATATTCATCATTAGACCACACATTAACGGAACAAAAACAGAGTGATTATGTCAACGACATCCCACATGACACATGATTATGTCAACAAAAACAGAGTGATTATGTCGGCTTCAAAATTATTATTTCATATGCTTATACTTTGCATGTTGTAAACGTGATCTCTGTCACATTTTTGAGTATAGGCATGCAGTTATGCAGTTGCAGGTTTATATATCATACACTAAACACTGAACAAATTAACACAACCAACTCACGCTTTGTATATCATTATCAAAAGTTAAGTGACGATGATGATGCAGAATAATAATAATAATAAGCAGCTTGGCTCATACCTTGGCTTGAATAGATTTAGAAAGAAGAATGACGAGAATCCCTAATTTATTATGGGTTTATATACTATGGTTTGTTTCTAATCGGGTCGGGTTGGATGGAACCTGAAACTAATAATAAAAAATCATGAACCGAACTGGAAAATATTATTCAAGTCAGCATAAC
Organism: Zanthoxylum bungeanum; assembly: GCA_019454045.1. Lineage (NCBI taxonomy): Eukaryota > Viridiplantae > Streptophyta > Magnoliopsida > Sapindales > Rutaceae > Zanthoxylum > Zanthoxylum bungeanum. Next base: position 101,869 of record SKCR01033538.1, on the reverse strand, counting down.
CCAAAATCAGCTTAAAATTTTCGAAAGCCCGTGTGGTTCGGGTTGGGTTGGGTCAGTTTGCGGTTTGACTCGCCCCTATGTTCATCCCTAGGGCCCATTTCTATTGTCACAACCTCCTCTCTAGAGTGAGCCCAACCCTAGAAAGGGATCTGCGAACTAATTTAGCTCGAGCATTCTACATGCCATGCAATTTAACTAAGTTTGCAAGGAAAGTAATATTCCACAAAATGTAATTCAATAAATCTCAAAATAAATGTTTACAGCAAAAATATGTGAAAAACATGAAAATGTCATAAATCTCCTATCTCAAAAGTCAACATAAATATTTGGACCTACCCGAATGGCGGCTATGGCAAACAAGTCTAATTCTGGTACTACTACTGCTGTGCTGGCAAACTGTAGGTTAATTTGGAATTAACGAACCCGAGCCCGAGTGTGATTGCGAGCGCATTCGTATTTCGAATTCGAGTGCGGCATCGCAAGTCGCATCAAGCGTCAAATCAATCAGTCACATCAAGCGTCAAATCAAATGTCACTTTGAGTGATGTGATTGATTGATGTGATTGATTGATTGAAAGACATGACTTAAAGTTGATATGACTTAAAGTTGATGTGAATAGTGATGTGCATAGTGTTTGCTTTAATGATTTGACTTTTAAAAGCAAATGAAATGCAAATTAAAGTGAGATGCATTTGAAATTAATGAAAGTGTATAAGATACACTTGAAATGAAATACAACTAAATATAACACACACCACACATCTCTCTTATTTTGCTCTCTTCCTCACGCCCAAAAACTGAAAAAGTTACTGGTTTTGGAAGCCAAAAACCGTGAGCAAGGGAAGCCAAGAGTTGGGTTTTCATGGTGAAAACCGCAAGTGCTAGCACACTACGAGTCTTGCGAAGGTGGTAGGGAGGTTCACCCATGAGCCGGGATCCGTCGGACGAGGCTTGGAGCTCCGTTTGTCATCTCAAAATTCTGTTTTGCAAGGGAGTGGACTGCTGCAGTGGGCGCCTAATGCAGTGGGCTTTTTGGCTTCGATTCATCTCCAAATCGACTCAACCGATCGATGTGAGTATTCCGCTACCTCCATTGATGTATTCACGCATTATTTCATGTCTTGATTTGATCTTGGGACCTAGATAAAACTCAACAATGGCATCCAGAGCTAATGTTGCAAGCATGAAATTTTAGGGATTTAAAATTTGGGTAAATGTGATTTGAGCATGATTTGAATAAATTGATTGTTTGAGTATGCTTATAACATGTTTAATTTCATTTTGGTTGGACCAATTTGACGAAAAATGATTTCGAATTATTTTCCCCAAATATCATGCCATGGCCGAATGTATATGCATTTTTGGGATCTTGGATTTTTTTGATTTTTTAATTCATTTGATGAGTTAGAATCGATTAGGTTGACGTTAATTTGAATCGAATTGGATTGGATTTCGAATTGGATAAAAATCCCCAAAATCTCACCTTGGCCGAATGTGAACTATTGCCCTAATGTCTTGGATTTTTGATTTTGTGACATTGGATGTATGTGAAATCATTTAGGATGATGATTTATGTCGATTGTGGGTTCGATTGGATTGAAACCGAATCGGACACAAAATGCATCCCTTGGCCGAGACTAAGAAGCATGTAATGGGTTTGATTTTTCAATTTGTGTGTTGGACATATGATAATGAAATGAGCATGATTAATTGGACTAATTTGGTGTTTTAGAAATGTTGATTTAGGTTATTAATCATGTAATGTACATTGGTAATTAAATTGGGAAAATTGGATTTTTTGAATTTAATTATTTGGGCCTAATTTTGGAATTGGACTTAATGTGGTATTTGGGCCTATTGGGCTTGATTTATCAAGTTTGGTTTAGGCCAAGTGGATTGGATCCAATTGGGCCCAAAACCTTAACCATAAAGCCCAAGTGCAACTAATGAACCTTTAAAGTTCAATTGAGCCTAAGGGGCCAAGATTGATTTATGGGCTTATGGGGTAAATCCCGGATTGGACTTTGGTTATCGGTTTGACCCGAGTTGACCAAAAGTCCATGCCTTTAGAAATCAATCAAAAGCCCATTGGACTTTAATTGAATTGACGTTGGACGTTAATCGGTCTTTGAGACGCGTTACGACTAGATTTGGAATTTAAATCGTAAAAGGTTTATTAAATAAAAGTGTAATATTTAATTTGGAATTGAATAGTGAATTAGTATTAAATACATGGTAAATTAGATTTAATGATGTAGTTTAATTTAATTCATGAATTCGTACTTTAAGTACTTATTGCAAAAAACGAGTTTGACTCGAACGAAATCAAATCGTTGTTTGAACATTGGATGATCACTTAATTATCAGAAATTAATTTGATTAGATTGATTGATAGCATGCTTTTGTGTGTGAATACATGGTTGTGTTGAATGAATAATGTATATCGGATGGATATTAGAGGTGGGCAATTTAGAAATTGTTGTAATAAATTCGATTTATTAAATTGGACCTGCGTGTCCAGCCTATCACCTTCATTTCTTTGTATTCTCTTCTCACCTATTCCCCTCTATGTATATGAGGTTTCTTTAGAAGTGTAGTGTAACGAGTAGAAGTAGTACAAGTGCTAGCTTGAGTGAGAAAGGGAGAGAGATTTGATCTAGGATCAATGTGTAAAGTATCCATCCGCATATCATTATTATTTTATTTCATACTCGCTTTATTATGTATTTAGAATGCATGTTTAAGGGTGTATGATGATGAGACCTAACAAAGATAATTAAATTGGTAGCCAATTTGCACGCGAAAAACCCTCGTTATATATAAGCGATTATCCTTCCATGAATGATTCTTGTTCAAGATCCAATTGGCATTGGTTTGTTGGCCAAAGTCAAGACCTTGTCAATATGGATGTACTTGAATCATGAGGGTTTTTGTTCCACATCGGTGTCTTGTCCAAGTTGTGTTGTTGGCCAAAGTCAAGATCACTTCTTGTCAACGACATTGATTACGAAACTTTCTTGTCAATGGGGCCGCTTAACTGGAATCATTAGGTTTGTTGTGCCAAAGCCAAGGCCTAGAGTGATTCGGAGGATAAGGTTAGAAAATATTAGATAATTGGCATAAGTAATATGTTTAGGACTTGGATGTCCACCTAACCGGATCTGGGAATTGGATTGGATCCAATTGATCTGTGAGATCTACCTGGTTAAATAGCATACAGCTTGTTGGCAAAGTCAAGGTTGTATGTTATTTAACAGGATCCTAGCCCACTAGGAAACACGGTTTCCGAGTACTCCACAGAGGGTTAGAGGCTCGACGAAAAATAGTGGGAGGCAAGTATTGAATTTGCAACATTCGTTCAATTACTCGCCATACACGCTCAAACAAATATCATTCGTCAATATTTTACGTTGTTTTAAAAATTTATATAGTTGGACTATATACAAACTCATTCAATATATAGTTGATTTTATAATTAGATTATAGTAATCAATGTAATTGAATTAAAATGATAGTTGATTTTATAATTGGATTATAGTAATCAATATTAAAATTATAGTTGATTAATAATTGGGTTATTGTAATCATTATAATAAATAGTACCTTATTAAATTGATTAAATAGTTGGAATTGAAATCAAGAAGAATTGAAAGAATTGAAAAAGTTGAATATTTAAAATATACAAAACTTGGATTAAATGTTTTAAATTGGGAATTAATAATAGGTTAATTATTTGATAAAATAACTTATTATGACTAAGCCCATAATTAAGCAAATAGTAAAGCATAAAATCTTTGGAAGATTTATGTGATGATGAATTTAGTGCTTAATTAATATACTATCATAAATCTACCTTTAGATTTAAAAGTATTAAATTGCAATTAATAATTCTTAGAGAATTGATTTGACTATTCTAGTGGTGAAAAGTCAAAGTTTGCAATTGGGCAAGTTGCACAGGTGCACATCATTTCGATATTCTAAAACCCAAGGCTTGGCCAAAGGTTTGTGAAATATGAAAAGATAATTGAAATACCCAAAGTGACTACCATTTGGATATGGAAGACACGAAGGAATTAAAGAAAGGGCGAGACTCTAACTTTAAAAATATTTGTCAAAGTTATGTTCACTACTAGTATTGAAATTGGATTTTAAATACTTGGTGTGATACACAAAATATATGTATTGATGTTCAGAATCCGCTATGAGCTGGATACTGACTTCAAGCCGAGATTTACTCTGCGAATCGGAAACGGGACGAAAGTCGCTGTTTCGACCGCAGATACCTAAGTTTAGGAACTACCATCAGGGTATGTACTTAAATTAGGAAATGTTATAATGTAACTAGTTTGACTAGAGACATTATCTCTATATCAGTGTTTAATCCGTTGCGGATAAAACCTTTATATTCTAGAACACTTAGTGTTTTATTATATAAAGATGATACTGAGATAAATACATTAGATGTAAATAACAGAATTTATATTTTGAATATAAATAAAATCTCAAACATATAAAATGACAAATAAATAGCTCAAATTGATTTGATCAATAGAGACTTATTTGTGGCATTGTTGTCTATGACACAATTAAACGAGACTCGTATATCCACACTTTTGAAGAGTGGGTACTAGGACTGATTTCACTATTCAAATAAGGTCTGCGAATCTAGTTTATTAGGTACAATACCTAAAATACTATTTACTTGGTAATAGTAAAAGGGCCACCGATCTGTTAGCCCTATTCATGGTGAAGGTAGTGGGCCCATATCTAGCTAGGCTAGATGTGAACATGAATATTTCGTGACCTTAACGGATGTGGCATCACGTTTGTGGTTATGTGTTTCTTTTGAAGAACACAGATCAGAAACTTTTGAAGTTTTCGACACGAAATAAATAAACAGATCGGCTATAGTATTATTCCGCCACGGTAGACCGTAATGGAAATTACTTAAGCAGTAAGTTTCATATGTACATGAAAGAGTACGAGTATTCTTTCATATGAGGACTCCTCCCGAGACACGCAGTTAGACGGTGTGTCCGAACCAAAAACCAAATTTTGTTGGACATGATAAGGTTTATCACGAGTCGCTCTGAGCTATTGTTTCCTTCAATAGGATATGTATTAACAGTGCAAAAACTTATTTAGAATAAGGTTCCATATAAATCTGTTTGACAGATGTCATATAGGATATGAGCAAGGAAGAAACGAGGTTTCTCATTCCTGATAATTTGGGTATGCCAGGCATAACGTTTAGATGATACCAAACTATAAGACCCAAATTGGATAAGTGCCAATATAGGTTATCCTAAAGGAAACCTTAAGTATAGTACTTATAAATCTCACATGAGAACAATGTAATTGTTGCTCACCATGCGGTGTTTCCTGAGAGGAATACCGATATGCAGTGGTCAGTGGGAGGATATAGTTGATACTCGATGAAAATCGGAGTAATACTTTTTCGAGGCACGAAGTCCTTAATGGAACACAAACAGTTCATCAATAATGAATCTGTACCATTAATCTTCAAATACACAAGAACTTCGTAGATCGGATAGAGTCAGAAAACAACCTAGGGTATGGGTTTCTGATCTAACCTCATAAAGATGTCAATCTTATGGGGTTGTACCATCCGACTACGTTTTGAGGAAGTGATACGAGGTATCGACTCCCTATCATGGCAAAGTGCCATGAATCCGAAATGGATTCCATGTATAACAACTATTTTGGATACTAGTTGTTGTACCATAAGGCATTGTTGTTCCTATTGGTACATTAAACGTCTTCAAGGAAGACATACATGGAAGGCAACATACCAACGTACAAAGCTGGACTTTTGACGGAAAGGTATCGTTATCAACATTGTGTTAATAACGGTTCAACCTTTTAACCTGTTGCCATGGTAAACCCATTTTGAAGATGCTTTTGATAACTGTATATTTCATTTATGAAATGTGTCAGTTACAAATCAAAATCGCTTTCCTGAAAAGGAAACCTTTTGGAGAATGTTTATAACATTCTGACGATTTTGTATAACCGACAAACAAGGTTTGCGGGTTATTCGATCCATGCTTGGATTAATGCAAGCATAAGGTTCTTGGAACTGTCGTTTTGAAATAATCATAATGGTTTATGATTTGACTCAAAACGAAATAATTCTTGTGTATATAAGGAGGTTAGTGGGAGAGCGCACTGACAGTGAAATTCCCATAAAGCTATTGTTGAAAGCTTGGCTTTCATAGATATTCTTTCAATAGAAATTCTCCGTAGAATTCTGGGGAGTAACAACCTTTATTCGGAATAAAGATCTACTGGGATAGATTTGGAGTTTGTTAACACTCTCTGGGAAATCATACATTTAAAATGTACTTGTATTGGTGTCTCATACGCTTCGAGCATATGGAGTCACAATCGAGTCAATCCTAGTGATAGTCACTAAATTGAAATTAAGAACATCTGCTAGTATCTGAAAGAACTAAAGATGTTGTCTTAAACTATGGAGAAGGAGAACTTGAAGTGACTGGGATCACCGCTGCAAGTTTCCAAACAATTAAATACTACGGTACTATAAAGTTTGAACATCGGGACAGTGAGCTGGAAATCTCCGAGCAAGATAACTGTTGCCGAATAAATAACAAATGCGGATTATTGCTGCAGCTGAGGCAGCAATAGACGTTTTTGGATCGAAATAAATCTAATTGATTAGATATAGTTCTGTTAGCAGCTAGCTAGGCTTCAGCAGCTAAGGCCCCGTAAAGGAATTAAAGTCTCATCGACGATCCAGATATATACTTCTATATCATCTGATTCGTTCGGATCATACATCGTAGCGATGTGATGATCGTATAAATCGCGTCAACGATAATCAAGCAAATCCGCTGACGAAAACCTTTCCTCAGCAATTTGAGCGAACAGTACATAGTTCAAGTGTTGGAACACTTGAGTGACTCGCTACGTGCCAAGTGGGAGATTGTTGGATAATATGACCCATAGCGTCACTATTTGCACAGATCATTGTGTTGTTGTAGCAAATTAACTATGTAATAAGGAAATTGCACTCTCATCATTTGTGATTAGATCACCATAGATATATAAATGAAGAGAGGTCCCTATGATTAGTTCCTGGATTGAGATGATATGAGACAGTATCAGTCCACGAAGGATTAATCATTAAATATCCCTAGCCGTAGTATTATCGAGACTGGACATCGATAATGCGGAATAGGCTAGTATTGCACTTGTGTGCGTTGTGAGGGCACAACGGCATAGTTCTCATATATATAAGTATTGGATACTTATGCAAGTGCGATAGGAGGTCGTGTTTCACCGATGGTACGGGAAACAGCTTCGCTCTGGATAGACCCCTCGGAATCCCATTGGTATTATGACTATGTGTCTATGGGAGGCCGAAATCAAGGTAGGTGTGTATAGTCTTAACCTGAGACTTGCATCGCTAATACTTACGATAATCGATAAACTTTGGTCTTGGTGGTAGGGGGCTTTGACCAGGTTCTGTGTACACCACTTCTGGGTTTATCAGAATCGTAGAGTATTGGGTGTGATGTCAAGACGGAAGTGTCACTTCGTCATATTGGAGATGATGTCACAGGATACGGTATTAGTGCTCTTAAGTGATGCGCATCCAATCGTGATATTATGACCAGGTCATGAATATCCGATTATAGAGACTAGTTACCAGACATCCGATATGTGTTTCGGACGGGGCAGACACTTATCCAGCCCCAGCCCTAGCACGTGACTATCCGATACTGGGCCGATACACACAATACATTGTATACTACGCTTGATATAGATCTAAATATTCATAATGGATATGTCCGGAGAATTGGGTAGACTTGGTACTTTGCTAGGAGTCGACCTTGTCTCGTAAATCGGTAGAACGTAGTACTTGGTACGTACGTGATTCGTTACACCGACGACCGTATTTATAGCCAACTTATCCGGAGATCTCATGGGTCGCTTCCCGATAATCCACCGATGACGCACAACTCGCACTCTTGAATAATCTGGGATTAAATAGAAGAGAGAGAAAATTAATCTAGGATTAATTACGGAGATATTTTATCTAGGATAAAATATCGTCTAGAGAGAGATAACGATTAATTGGAATTAATCGGTAAATTAATATATTCGATATATTAAACGAAATTAGATTTCGACGCGGAATTAAAATTAGATTTTAATTCGGGCGAACGAATTAATTTAGAATTAATTCGTTAGCGACGTGAATAGTGAATTCGCTAGGCGTAATCATTTAATTACGACGCGACGGAAAAATCGTTAATTTGGAATTAACGAACCCGAGCCCGAGTGTGATTGCGAGCGCATTCGTATTTCGAATTCGAGTGCGGCATCGCAAGTCGCATCAAGCGTCAAATCAATCAGTCGCATCAAGCGTCAAATCAAATGTCACTTTGAGTGATGTGATTGATTGATGTGATTGATTGATTGAAAGACATGACTTAAAGTTGATATGACTTAAAGCTGATGTGAATAGTGATGTGCATAGTGTTTGCTTTAATGATTTGACTTTTAAAAGCAAATGAAATGCAAATTAAAGTGAGATGCATTTGAAATTAATGAAAGTGTATAAGATACACTTGAAATGAAATGCAACTAAATATAACACACAACACACATCTCTCTCATTTTGCTCTCTTCCTCACGCCCAAAAACTGAAAAAGTTACTGGTTTTGGAAGCCAAAAACCGTGAGCAAGGGAAGCCAAGAGTTGGGTTTTCATGGTGAAAACCGCAAGTGCTAGCACACTACGAGTCTTGTGAAGGTGGTAGGGAGGTTCACCCATGAGCCGGGATCCGTCGGACGAGGCTTGGAGCTCCGTTTGTCATCTCAAAATTCTGTTTTGCAAGGGAGTGGACTGCTGCAGTGGGCTTTTTGGCTTCGATTCATCTCCAAATCGACTCAACCGATCGATGTGAGTATTCCGCTACCTCCGTTGATGTATTCACGCATTATTTCATGTCTTGATTTGATCTTGGGACCTAGATAAAACTCAACATAAGTATCCTGCATGTGTTTACGATCTAGTAAATCCATGGCTATGGTACACTTCGGAAGTGAGTTCCGAGTATTATTTAGAGATCGTAAATTCATAAGTCGGTTATATTATACTTAAGGAATTCAAGGTTCCTATCTATATCCCCTATATAATATCGATGGTCTGTGATAGATGGATTATACATATGCAATGACCTTTACTTGTATAGTTTAGCGAGATTATCTACGGAAGTCTTAATTTACGAGTTGATGAATTATGAACACGAAATTAGATTCTGTAATGGATAAACCTAAACTTAGAGAGTCTCACAATATGAAGTTTACTCGTTGAGCACTTGGGCTACACGTTATGAATAATACAGATTATTCGTAATACTTTATCTAATTAAATGAATTAATTCGAATCGTTTAATGGTTAAACGAAATTACACATGCTTAGGGACATTTCGATTATTTAATAATTAATGTGTATTTATATTTGATATGAAATTTGATTGGATACATATTAATTAATTGTCAAAGGAGATTTTGACACATGTCATTAATATATGTATCTTGTTATTTAGTGTAAATAAAAATACATATATATTAATAATTATATTAATTAAATATTAAATATTAAATATTTAGATAATTAAATATATCTATATTTCATAATTGTTATGTAATATGTTTAATTATTATTGGTTACTAATGACATGATATTTAAGCTTAGAGTGTGCAAATTGGATTGTCAACATTAAAGCTCTCATTATTAAGTAGATAAAATAAATTTAAAATGACCATTTTATCCCCCTCCTAACTCACCCCCAAGCTTGGGTACTTAAAGGAAATATTTAAAATCGGACCTTTGAATTGTCATGAAATGAGCCAAAAATAGGAGTTATCATTGTTTGACTGTTCGTCGGTGACCACCGTGCATCCGTAGTCACCACCACCACCATCACCATTGTGATCTTCATGATTGTACTGACCATTGGTCACCTTGTTGTTAGATTTTGAAGTTGTTGGAATTTGGTACATTATTGTTACAATTTTAGGGGTATAAATGTAAGATTTTAAAAGTTTTAAACTAAATTGTAAATTTAGTATAATTAGCGTACAAATTTGAAATTCCTAGTTTTTATGGGTTAATAAGTGATATTCGAGAGTTTTAGGACCAAATTGATGATGTATGAGAGTATTGGGGGATAAATTGAAGATTTAGAAAGTTTTAGTGTAAGATCATAATTTTAGTAAAATATAGGGATCTAATTGTAATTTTATACTTTTCATATTTTAACGAGGACATAAGGATATAGAGAATTTTTACGTGGATTAAGGTAAATGCAATGCATAATGATTCACTTAACATAATTATTTGTCGGTTGATGTTTGATATAAGAGTTTATATAATAAAGTATAAATATATTATACATATATGTTTGAAATTTATATTGAGTTATTGATGACATGAGAGTATAAATTTTTGAATATAAATTTTGGATATAATTATATGTTTGTATTGTGAGTCGAAGTATTTGAGTATTCCATGACTTTGAGATAAGATTGATGGATAAAGTGCGATGATGTATTATGCTATTGGATTTAGTATAATAGTGGTAGGAGATGGGAGGGATTAGCAGATGCTTGTGGTTCAGTCCTCCTCTTATATATTTATGTGAGGTTATATGGTGGGAAATCTTGGAATGTATGTGATACTCTTCCAATGGTTTCAATCCACTATTGTACCGAATCCGGTAAGGAAATCTTATTTGATTAATATTTGTATTATTGTGAGCATGATTTGACTGTGATAGTGATAATAAATGTTATCTTCGAATGTAAGTTATATATATATATATATATATATATAATATATATATATTATATATATATATATATATTGGGTGGGTCATGTTGAGAGTTTGAGTGCTTTACTTACTGAACTCTTTAAGCTCACCTCATTTCTCAAACATCCCAGGTAGTTCTTATTGGGATTTATGTCCTAAAGCTTCATGTATTGTAAAACAGAATTAATTATTATAATAATAATAAATACATTATTCATTTTATCAAAGTTGTCTAATTTATATCGCATATTGTCCAATTATCTTGTTTACCTTGATTACTATTGTACCTTCAGACTTAGTGTATGTTTGATGCATAAGAGGGTTTATGTATGAAGTTAGTAATCTAAATAGTCCGTAAAGAGAAAACAAAGAGGGTACTTTGTTTATGGTTTATCTATAGCTGCGGTCCATTCTATACTTGTATGACAGCCTTGATCCGGGATCGTTCATGCAATGACATGGGAATGGAGGCACCTTGTATGATGAGATCATATAGGACTGGACGCAGATAACTACGAATTTCTTTTAATATCCGTTAACCGAAGAAATTCATTTTATCTAATAGATGGTCATATATGGATTCGATCTTAATCCTTAGTGTACTACGAACTCCTGCATGACAGACTATATCTTTTCATTTACTATAATGAGGTTGGTGTTGCATTCTCGGCCAATAACTACGTATTTTGGGGATATGGTTTGGTGTGTAGCTGGGAACGTTTTATATAGATATGTAATTTACTCATTCTTACGAGAAGTAGAAGAATATCTTTTTCAAGAGTTGATTCAGGACTTGAACAATTTGAACGTTCAACTTTTCTATTACGAATAGAAAGTTTTATATTCATAATTGTTATGAATTAATTGTTTATTATAGAATCAATGATGCTTAAGAGACAAAAATATTTAGGAGGGTTTAACGGACTTATGACCCGACTCTATTTATGAGATATTTGTGAAGGGCTATATCCATATGTAATGACTATATCGATGGACACCGAAATTATTCGGTTTAATTTTATCCATCTACGGTAATGAGAGTTCAACTTCGAGTTTTAGTGGAATAACGTGGAGTTAATAATTCATAATATTTGATTAAAGAGTTTAATTAATATTTCAGAATTATTGGAGCTCGGAATCGTAGGTCTATTTGATCCCCGTGCTAGCTCAATTAACTATAGCAAACCTAATATAATTAGATTGTCTAATTATATACTCACTTTATATTTATATATTATTAATGAGATTAATAATATTTATTATCACAAATGAAAACTATGTTAAATTAGTTTAACTTAATAATCAAGTCTTTGATTATGAGATAATCAAGTTAATAATAATTATGAGATAATTACTTTAACATAATTGACGGTAAATAAATCATTATTAAGATATTGATTTTTATTTACCATTGGAGACAAAGTCATATGGCTTACCATGGCATCCAAGTAATTATGTCTATTAGGTGACATGTATACACCTAAAATATTTGTCATTAGCTAATGCATTTTATGTTTTGGTATGACCTCCACATTTATGTGTTTGCCATTGAAAGAAAGCATTGGATGCTTAACGATAAAGTCTTTGTCTTTAACTTGTCATTTCTTATGCTTTGGTATGGCATTCATATTTTTGTGTTGATCATTGCAAGAAAGCATTAGATGCTTAATGACAAGGTTAGTTGGCTTGTGTAAGAGAATATAATCTTTACCATTTCTCTCACTTCCTAAGGTTAACATTTTGCATTCACTCACACAAGTGTTGTAAGAAAGAATTTGAGAGAAAATAAAGAGAGATTAATCATTCACAAGTGTTGTGAGAATATTTGAAATTCTAAAAAGCCAAACACCATTGTAACATCTTAATTCTCTAAATTGTTTAGAGGTTTGATCTTTGTGAGTGAAGCCAGCACTTCGGTTTATTGGTTTCGAGTCATAGTTCGGAAGATCGAGTGGTTGATCCAAGTGTTGGACAACAAAAGATTGATTTCGGCTACTACAACAAATGGAGAAAGTAAAGAAAATATTAAAGATCCATATCGGACCCGGTACCACCACAAGCAACTTCAGCCGTGCTAAGGAAAGTCGTTTGATTTTTCTGTCGCGTCGTAATTAAATGATTACGCCTAGCGAATTCACTATTCACGTCGCTAACGAATTAATTCTAAATTAATTCGTTCGCCCGAATTAAAATCTAATTTTAATTCCGCGTCGAAATCTAATTTCGTTTAATATATCGAATATATTAATTTACCGATTAATTCCAAATTAATCGTTATCTCTCTCTAGACGATATTTTATCCTAGATAAAATATCTCCGTAATTAATCCTAGATTAATTTTCTCTCTCTTCAATTAATCCCAGATTATTCAAGAGTGCGAGTTGTGCGTCATCGGTGGATTATCGGGAAGCGACCCATGAGATCTCCGGATAAGTTGGCTATAAATACGGTCGTCGGTGTAACCGAATCACGTACGTACCAAGTACTACGTTCTACCGATTTACGAGACAAGGTCGACTCCTAGCAAAGTACCAAGTCTACCCAATTCTCCGGACATATCCATTTATGAATATTTAGATCTATATCAAGCGTAGTATACTAATGTATTGTGTGTATCGGCCCAGTATCGGATAGTCACGTGCTAGGGCTGGGGCTGGATAAGTGTCTGCCCCGTCCGAAGCACATATCGGATGTCTGGTAACTAGTCTCTATAATCGGATATTCATGACCTGGTCATAATATCACGATTGGATGCGCATCACTTAAGAGCACTAATACCGTATCCTGCATGACATCATCTCCAATATGACCGAAGTGACACTTCTGTCTTGACATCACACCCAATACTCTACGATTCTCTGATAAACCCAGAAGTGGTGTACACAGAACCTGGTCAAAGCCCCCTACCACTAAGACCAAAGTTTATCGATTATCGTAAGTATTAGCGATGCAAGTCTCAGGTTAAGACTATACACACCTACCTTGATTTCGGCCTCCCATAGACACATAGTCATAATACCAATGGGATTCCGAGGGGTCTATCCAGAGCGAAGCTGTTTCCCGTACCATCGGTGAAACACGACCTCCTATCGCACTTGCATAAGTATCCAATACTTATATATATGAGAACTATGCCGTTGTGCCCTCACAACGCACACAAGTGCAATACTAGCCTATTCCGCATTATCGATGTCCAGTCTCGATAATACTACGGCTAGGGATATTTAATGATTAATCCTTCGTGGACTGATACTGTCTCATATCATCTCAATCCAGGAACTAATCATAGGGACATCTCTTCATTTATATATCTATGGTGATCTAATCACAAATGATGAGAGTGCAATTTCCTTATTACATAGTTAATTTGCTACAACAACACAATGATCTGTGCAAATAGTGACGCTATGGGTCATATTATCCAACAACTTATGTCATGTACACAAGATTGACAAATTCTATTTGATACTCACAGGATATCATGAGCATGAGTCCACACCCAACGTACAGATGGAGGTCTGATCTAAATAGATCGGTAATGTGACTAGCATCAAAGTGTAGAGGATGTCTCATATATCCACAATAGTATATCAGGTCAAAAGACCATTATGCTACTCGACTCGAGAAGATTCATATTGACGTTGGTATACCATCTATTAGGAAATCTTCGGTGAGTCATTCAGTGTTTATAAATTCAACACTTACACGTCTATATGAGTTTCCTGAGACTCATGGTTCATTGGGATAATCCATCGGAGCAAGTCCTGATATATTATATGTACTGGTCTCAGCGGATTTTACTAACCGATCCATGTTAGTAAATCTTGACCAAGAACTTTATTTGAAAATATACAACTTATAGTTATACTTTCCAATGTCAATTAAAAACTACGTTGTAACTGCGTACTACGTTATAAATCCTAGGTCTTTGTCTAATATATATGCATATCACTAAATCAGATTTAGTTTCAATCTAATCGATATTAGATCGAATACGTATATAAAAGACCAGAGGTGTGACCATATATGAATAATATTATGGAAAATATATTATTCGTATTCATGAATCGGATATAAATATGATCTGAATTGACGCTCTGAGCACTAACCCTAACAACCCCCATATATACGTCATACAAGAAAATAATATTTAGTTTCTGATTTAGGGTTTAAGTTTTTTAATTTAGTTGTATATTCTTGGCTCGCGATAATTATTTTCGGTTCAGTTGCACTAAAAAAAAACAACCACAATGTAGGGATTTGAATTCTAAATCTCTAGTTGGTATTTTTTTTTTTTTTCTGATTTTTCTATTAAACAATCATAGAGAAAATAAAACTAAAAAAAGTATATGGACCATGTGGAAGTATATATATGCAAGTAGCCATTGCAAGTCAACCAAAATAATTAGATTAAAGAACAATATTAGTTTTATTTTCAAAGTGAAAAATATAAGAAATACATATTATAATGTTCCAAATTGTGAATGACATATATATACACATACCATAAAATATTCCATAAGCTAATCCCAATTTGGGAATTGAGGGACCACTCAATATTTCTATTACTTGATTAATTGACCTCCTTGCATTTTAGCAGACAATGATTCATTTAATCTTTGTTTCTCTCAATACACAGCTTTGCTGCCCTCTCTCTCTCTCTCTCTCTGTCTCCTTTTCCTCTAAACAAATTCACCAACTTATACCCCACATTCAACACCATCACCATCACCATCACCACTAGCCATGCATATGAATTCACGAACAATCTCCAAAACAAAGCCAAAGATTAGAATCATTCACATATTTGCACCAGAAATCATCAAAACTGACGTCGAAAACTTTAGAGAGCTTGTGCAAAGACTGACAGGGAAGCCAAATGATCATCAAGATAACCATCAAAAGGTTTGCAAGAAGAGACCTATTAGAAACCCTAGAAGAGAGGAAGAGCCAAGAAGCACTTCACTACTCGAAAAGCCGGCTACTGTGACCAAAATAGTTGAACCTAGAAGCACTTTTCTGGGGTTGGAAGAAAGAAAAAATGTTAAAGAAGTAGAAGAAGAAGAAATGATGTGGAATGGGGCAAATTCAGGTGGTTTCTTAAATGGATTGGCAGATTTTGATGGTTTCATTCAAGAACTTGGTGAATTTCCTTTGCTTCCTATGGATGCTTCCCATCACATGCATGGTTTCATTTTATGAAAATATTACTAGACCTTTTTCTTTTTTTGAACTTTCAACTTTCTTTGGTTCTTTATATACATACATACATATACATATACATATACATATACATATACATACACATACATATACATACATATATATATATGTGTGTGTGAATGTTTAATTTTGTTAATTTTTTTGGAATCGTTGGAAATCTCACCGTCAAACCATCCTTTTCGGGCTTAAGCGGAACAAGTAAAGCTCCCGACTATCCCATACTCTTATAAAAATACACTTCCTGAATTTTGTTCATTTTGTTTGCTTTTATATGCTTAATTTAACTTAAATTATATTTATCTGTTTATGATGTTAATTAATTAATCCATCTCTACTGTAAATAACAACAAGCCATAACTTTAGCACTTGAAGATTCTAATTTTGCACAATCTATTGACATTAATTAATTGTTCTTAATACATCTCTACGCTCCGATTGGATGCAACTCATGATTAATATTTAGATTAATTTTATCCTTTCTTTTGGATTTTTGCAGTGACCAATCCATTGTCTTATATCTCTCTCTTATAATAACTGTGTGTTAGAAAAATTTTGTTTGTAAAACCAAACATGAACGTGCAAAAAAATTAATGATCTGAATTTTGCATTTCTTTTCTTGCAAGAAATTTCTCTCTCTCTCTCGCTTTTTTTATTACACCAAGTCGCCCCCACTAACACTATATACACTGAGGAAACACTTTGATTGGCTTCACGAATATCTTATAAATAAATTAATATTTTTAAATACCTTAAAAGTATATATCATATATATATATTGAAATCGTTGGAAATCATGGTGCTAAACCACCCCTTCCGAATTTAAGCGCAGTAAATAAAATCTCCTGCTGTCTCAGAATCTTACAGGAAATGTACTACATGAATTCGAACCTAGGATCTGATCATAAATCCTACACCATCAAGTTAAGTCCCTTGGGGACAAAAGCATATCATATTGTCTCCCATAATCTGTGTGTAATTAAATCACACATTAATAGTAATTAACAATAAAAACACCATTTAAGATATATATAAATTAAAGAGCTTTGAATCTTCTTATGAACTTTTACACGTGTCAAGAAATTCGTGGACTCAAATTATGAGATAGAAAACTAATTTCCTTAATTTTTTTTGTTTTTAAATTTTACATTTTAGTAATTAATACATGGATAATCATTTTAGGTATTTTAAAAAGCTACTTAAAAGCAAATCATTAAAATGGGTCCCCAAGATCCTTATCAATTTTATGGAGCCTCATCAATATTTGCCGCATTATGTACAAAGGATACAGAAAAAATAAAAATATCATTTGATGCTGACAGATATATTTTAAATATGGAAAATTAATGAATTAAAAGATGTTTTCGTTTGAGATAAGTGTTAATTTAAAATATTGACTTGAAGTCTTGAAGGCAGATGAGGCTCAAGTCAACGTTTTTGGTTAACATTATTTGCGATTTGTATAATAATTTACAATGACGGTAAGTGATTTCACTACACATTACAAAATTGAAATATGATGAGGATGATAGAAGAATTTGAACCAACCACCATGAGATTTATATGTTGTTTGGTTGAAAAATAATAATAAATAAAGCTTATATATATTACAAGATTAAGAGTAAATCACCTTTAATCTTTAGTATTAAGCATCAATTACCAATTGATTTTTGTATTCTTAAACAAATCTGTAATACCTGTGATCTCATCAGTAATCCCATGAATATTTATCGTTTCTTGTTAAAAAGATAACATTCAATATCGATAGAAATAACGACATGAATGTTTTGTCCCTCAAGAGTGTAGTTTGGTGAAAAAAACTTACGATTTAATTGTCAGGTATTGAGTTCGAGTTTATCTGCTCCGTTTAAGCCCGATCAGATGATTTCTTTACGAGATTTCCAATTTTTCTAAAAAAAAAAACATGAATATTTTAAAATACAAGAGTTAAATTACTTAGAATTTAAGAAAAATATGTCCGACTGGTGAATTAGGTTTTGGTAGCTATACATTTTTAATATTTTAAACACAATGGCCTATAATTTGCAATTATGAAAAAATAACATATAAACACTGTTCAAATAATTAATAACTAAAGTTGAAATATATTTCCTATTGTGATCTAAATACAAACAAACCTTGCGTCTCTCTCATTAATGTCAACATTTCTTTTTGTTTCTAATACCAACCATTTTCCTCAATTCTTACCATGCAAATCACAATATTCATGACGAACCCAGCTAAAAGAAGATTGCTGAGGTCAATGAGAATCCTAAGTCCTAACAAACAAACGAAAAGAGAATTATTAAGTGTCTCTAGGGTTCTAAATACGGTTGGTAAAAATATTTGCGGGTGTAGGGGGATTGGTATATTAAGGATGAATAAAATGATTATTTTTTACCCAGTAGTTGAACGGGTATTAATATCCCCATTAAAATAAGTAAAATTCTCGTATGAACGAGATCCGTTAAAATCCAATATGTAAAGATTGAATACAAATAAAAATTCACACTCATTAATTGAATAGATATAATAAGAATATTAATATTCATGTATCATATTCAATCCGTTACCAACTCTGACAAATCTCAATACATATAATTTGCTTAATTTTTCGGATGACACATTAATCAACATGACAACCGGGCACGTACATATTTGTAGAGAAATATAAAATATTTGTTTGCAAGATTTCACATGTACCACCTTCTCTAAATAAATATCGTTTCATATTGACATTGCAACAGAAGTAGTCTTGAAAATCTACGAGTACAATATTTTACCTAACTGCAATTACTGAGCTGCAAAATAAAGTAAAATAATATTGAAAATTGTGAATCACGAGCGAATTGGGGATGCCAATGCCCAGTGACTAAATCAACTGAGAGAGAACACACCATTCTCCATTTCTTAATTGGGGATGAAGAGTTTGATCATTTGAAATAAAAATGAAACAAAACACATCTCTGGGAAATTAAGAGACAAAATGAAATATATCAATTATGCAGTGTATTGAGTTTCCACATGCATATAATAAGAGTACTTAACTCTCATACGTACTTGTTATGAGATACCATCAAGAAGATTCTTTGAAGCTATGTGGAGCCTAAAAAAAAAAAGTAGAGATTATAAGGGAATACCATATGTTTTAAAATTAAGTAAAATCTTTTTTATATTAAAATTTTCAAATTTTTGATAACAACATTTTGAATTTCGATGAGAATTCGAGATTCCTAATAATTCAAGATAATTTTTCTTTTCGATTAAAAAAAAATTGATCAAGATTTGGAATAATTTTTTTATCTCGAACAACAATTGGAACGAGACAAGATGAAATCGGATTTGGACGGGATATCCCAATTATCATTATTATCTCATGTTTTATAATAAGAATCAAATTATTTACAACAATCTCACATATAGGGTTTTGTTTAGTTTTAAAACATGATGATAGTTTATTTGATTTCACCAAAAATAATGGATTTTTTTTTAACTGTTTTTCTCGAGATTATGGTGGCAAACTTACAGGTATCTCTTCATCAAGAACAGATTCCATGAAGAGTCTCTGAAAAGTTCCACATGAATTAAAATTAGTAATTAAAAGAGTCCAAATGGGACAGTTGCAAATGGAAATGGAGCACTTACAATGAGTTGCAGCACTTATCTTTATGATCCAGAGAGTGCTTTATAACTATTTTTACACAAATCCCTGTTGTCAAATTCGTTTAATAATTTCAAATGTTATTTGTTTTTAATTTCAACTCATTTTTTCCCTGAAGAGTACAATGAAAATACTCATTAAATAAAGATATCACAAAGATATAATTATAACAGCCATTTCGGTTCAATTATAAATTTAGAAAATCGTAACACTCGAACCTAATTAAATCAAAGCCTAATAATATAAAATTTACACACTGTGCATTTCCTATAATTTTTCGAATTGGAAACTGTCAGCGGATATATGTTATTAATCATTTTATAATATGTATTATTCAATCAAAATCATTAAATAGAGATCGTATGCAAATCATCAATTGAATATAAGCACAAGAATTGAAAAAACCTGGAAATTATTACGTAAAAGAAGATGAACTTGAACCAAATCGAGAAAGTCTATATCCTTGAGAACTTATTAGTCCCGTATACGGATTTCTTTTGGCTAACGTTCTCTCAGGATACTTGGTTGTTTCTTGTAAAAGGGGCACTCCTTTCTTCAAAACTTGAACTAAAAAAATGATGAAAACTCTCTCACTTAGAAAACTTTAGACTTTCTAACAATGAATGAATTATAGAAGGATGATTGAAAAATGAACCCAATGACTCCTTTTTATAGACATGAAAGGTTGCCTTTAGAAAGGTACCATTATGTCAATGAATGAAATTCTTTAAAGGTCATAACCTGATAGTAACCTGCCTGGAACAAAGCCAAGCAAACCCATTCACGTGTTCTAAGCCCCAAGAACTGTGAATCTTGATTTTGTAAGAACAAAATCCTTACAAGATCAAGTCCAACCCTTAAAGAACTTTGCCCTTAAGAACCTTCCTTTATTTCTTTCGAGAATCTTGAACAGTAATACAGCGCCACAACGCTTACCACACGTTGAAAAGCTTTTGTTCCGTAAAACCAATGAAGAATACACCCCCTCAATATGACACAAGTCACTTTATTTTGTAAAAAAATATATTCTTAGTTAATTCTCAATTACAATGAATAATGCCCATTTAAATAAGTAGCTTGTTGGGTTTCTATAAGGTGTCCCAAGATCATATAAGCATGAAACATGAATGAATAACGAAGAAGAGTGGCGGAAACACACTTACATCGATCGGTTTGTGGATCCGTTGAGCAATAAAAATTCCTCCTCCAAGAACTACAAGTTTCGGCCAAGGTGAATAGTGAAGCTCCAAGCTTTGTTCTTTGAATACAAGCTCCTTGAGTTGGTTTCCCTATGACTTTTTTGTGATTCCTTGAAGGTGCTAACCTTATGTGATTATTTGCAACAAAATATCACACCTTTACTTCACACTTTTGTCAAAGAAATGAAGAAAATTGGAGAGGAAAACCATGGACTGGTTTCGGCCAAGAGAGAGGAAATGAAAAGTGTATTTTGATTTCCAAAATCAAGTGTATTTGTTTCAAAAACAATTAATTAATGATATACCAAAAGTTGGTTTTGGTATTAGTCAACATGTCTTGCATCTTTTCAACTTTGGAGTGTTTTACACTCTTCATCAATAACCTCACCTAAACACATCAAACAAGTGACAAGTGACATGATGTGATGGTTGATGTGACATGTGGGCCCCACTCGATTCCGAATGCGAGTGGGCCCGCAAACACTCTCGGGCTCGGGTTCGCTAATTTTGAATTAACGAACTTCTGTCACGACGTTATTTAAATCAATATTTAATTAAATAATTATGCCTAGTAAAATTACTATTCACATCGCTAACGAATTAATTCTTTAACTCGTTGCCCGAATTAAAATCTAATTTTAATTTCGTGTCGAAATCTAATTCCGAATAATATATCAAATATATTATTTTAATGATTAATTCCAAATTAATCTTTCTCTCTCTTCAAATAGTACTTTATCCAAGATAAAGTCTCTCCGTAATTAATCACAGATTAATTAAGTTCGAATCATACGTCATTGGTGAATCTTCGGGAAGCGACCCAAGAGATCCCTAGATATGTTGGCAGTAAATACGGTCGTCGGACTATCCGAACACATACGTACCAAGTACTACATTTTTACCGATTTACGAGACAAGATTGGCTTCTAGCAAAGCGTCATGTCTACCCAATTCTCCAGAAATATTCTTACTGGAATATACGATCTTTATCAGGCGTAGTATACCGTAGTATTGCGTATTGCGATCCTGTAGGGGTTTTTAGGGGGAATATCGGTAATGCAGCGGAAGCGGTGGAAAATCAAATTTTCCGATTTCAAAAATTTTTCTCGGATTAATTAAATAAACATATTTATTTAATTATCCAATAATCAAATCATGAAATAAAATTCAATAAATCATATTTAAGTGAATTTACCGAATTACCCTTACACTTGGTATTTTGTCCATTTTAGTCCGAAATTGATCTAATCAATTTTGAATGTTTCTAAATCATTTCTAAGATGAACTTAGCATGTTCAAAACATCAAAACACCTAAGGCAACAAAAATCCCAAATTGACCCATTTGGCCGAGAGCTTCATTAAGCTTCCAACTTGTGCATTTTGGTTTCATGCTTCAAGACACATCCAAATGAAATCCAATCAACATGAAACTTTGTATATATCATATACACATCCAAATACACAACATATATGAAAAGCCCCAAATTTGGACAAGGTCTTAAACCCTAATTTTTCAATTTCTTCAAATTGGACAAATTTGACCAAATTGGTTAAATCAATCATTTTAATCATCATTCTTTCATCCAATTAAAGTCTCAACATAATGAAATAACTATAGATCAAATCTAGGTCATTTAAGAGTGGATCAACAACTCTAGATTAGCAACTTTGATTTTCCAAAAATCAAAAGTAAGCCTTTGAAACCATTTCAAGGCTACTTACATACACACATCTTTCATTCAAGTTCACAACAATTAAAACACAAACTATAAGTAGAGAGACCACATCAAAGCAACACAAGATGAAGCTAAGGATGTTAGAAACATTTTCTATGTTGAAAGCTTTAAAGAAAAACTTACAAAAGCATGATTTTTCCAAGCTTTCTTCTTTAGCCTCCAAGCCTTTTTCTCTCAACTCTATTATGTTTATTTTGTATCAAATGAACTTGTTAAACCCTAAAAGATGAAACAAAACAATATATACTCACAAAATAGCCCTTGGCCGAAATTGTAGGTATATAAAATATCTAGATATTTTTTGTTTCATTTAAGCTACTTTAATCAACTTGCAAATTTTATCATTACACCTTTAATGAAAATTCATAAGTCAACAAAGCAACTTGAAAATATAACAATTATATTTAAAAAGGGTGATGGCCGAAAATAAGGAAAAAAAAGGAAATTGATATTTTAATTTAAACTATTTAAAACAAATATCAAAGAAGTCAAATCCAATTTGACTACCTTTTTCATTTAATGTAAAGTTAAACTTTTACACTTATAATCATTTCCTAACTTTATCATTTGGTAAGATATTTATATTTTAATTATATTAATTATTTAACAATTAATTAATTAAATACAAATATCTCAAATATATGTATTATATTTACTTTAAATATCTCAAATACATATATTAATGATATATGTCAAATACCTTTATTTGACAATCAATTAATGTGTATTTAATAATATCATATATTAAATACAAATACACATAATTAGGAAATGACGGTTCGGCCCGTTCGCATGTATTTTCGTTTAACGTTTAAACGATTTATAAATAATCATCATTATTCATAAAAGTTGCCCTAGTGCTCTACGAGTATATTTCATTATTGAGACTCTCTAGATTCAGGCATATCCGTCACGAAAAATTTCGTGTCCATAATTTATCCACCCATAAATTATGACGATCACGGATAATCTGGCTGAATCATACAGGTCGAGGTCATTGCATACGTATAATCTCTCCGTCACAGGTATCCGGATAATCCCAGAGATATAGATGTAAACGTCAATTTCTATAGGTATTATCCCGTCGACGTATTCATTAGCAATCTCTAAATAACATTCGGAACTTACTTCCGAAGTATACTGTGGCCACAGATTTAACAGACTGCTAATTATATATGGACTACCTATGCTCTGTACACAGAACTGACGGATCCTATCTTGACACACACATGATATCCTGAGGATCAGTCCACACCCAATGAACAGGCGGAGGTCCGATCTAAATAGATCGGTGACGTGACTGCCATCTAAGTGTGGAGGATATCTCATACATCCACAGTGGTGTCTCAAGTCGAAGGACCACTATGCTACTCAACCAGAGAAGATTCTTATTGACGTTGGCGTACCATCCATTAAGAATCTTCGGTGAGCCGTTCAGTGTTTATCTATTATAAACACCTACATGTCTATACGAGTCTCCGCAGACTCATGGTTCATTAGGATAAACCATCGGACCGAGTCCCGATATACGACATGTACTGGTCTCAACAGATTTGACTAACCGACCCGTGTTAGTGAATCTTGACCAGAACTTTATTATGATAATATACATTTAGCAGTGACACTTCCCAATGTCAATTACAAACTAATTTGTAACTGTGTACTGCATTATATATTATCGGGCCTTTGTCTAATATATACATATCACTAACCACATTTAGTTTCAATCTAATAGTAATTAGATCGAATAATATATAAGAACAAGAGGTGCAACCACTAAATAAGTAGAATTATGCGAAAAGGGGATGTTCGTATTCATGAATCAGACATAAATACGGTGCGGATTGGCGCTCTGAGCACCAACCCCAACAATTTCTCCCACTTGCTCTAATGCCAATCCACGGTATCATATACACGTCTCAATGTGTATCATATGCACATGGCCCTCAAAAGCTCACCAGTACTTAAGAGGTAAGAAAAAGTCCGCTATGAATCATTGAGTTTGTCAAACAAACTCCATCGTTTCATAGTCAGCATTGTTCATATTTTGTATAATCTAGATTATACATTAATATGACTCTAATGCTACATCGGTATTGTGCTACAACTACCAAGTTGTCCAAGTATTTAGGGATCAAATCCAAAATACTATGCGGACAACCGCAAGCACAACACAAATATAAAACTTCTAATTTATAAGGTCACTTTGCAACTTCATAAGTCAATACTTAATAAGTTGCTTCTAATTCTACTCAGTTAGTAGAATCCTTCGTGACACTCCCACTGTATCTTTTGTGACTCTTTATGACGTAGACAGTCTAACGTCATAATTAGTCTCAAAACTAATATGACCCTAATGGTTGTAGATTGTATTCTCCATGAACCAGAAACTCGTTCTTAATATCTCAAAGATCACAAAGAACGTGTTTTCAAGATCCATCATATGGTCTACAGGATATCAAAATAACTCGTAACAATTTCGATTAAATCGATATACAATCGCACATTATAAAGTATTCATTATGTTATCATCAAATGATACATAAGATTGATTAGACATTCTAATCAATATCTCTTTCTAAAAAGGAATCATCATTTATGGAAGATGAATACGATATACAAGACACACATTAACTGTCAAACAGTTATACTAACTGTCATACAGATAGCCTAATAATGTCCTTTATTAGATCATATCTAATGTACGAATAATAGGAGTATCTCACAAGTCTCCTAGTTTTATATCAAATATAACAGAGACTACTCCCACTGCTTTCACGGAGTAAAGAAGAGTTAGGTAAATCTTTTACCTTACTAACATCTCATTATTACTGTAATAATGATAATGTTGTTAGGATATATAACACTAGAAAGTAATTTGTACGCCCTTCGAGAACATATGTATTCTCTATACTTTGACAAGATCAGACAATCTGACTGATATCAAAAATATAGAATACGGATTTCCAGAAGACTTATCAGAGTCTACAATAGGCTCTATAAGCTAGCACACTAAACTGCGATCTCAGCATAACACAAACTCTAGGGCCATTCCGAATGAACTCTTCAAACAAAGAAATCACAACTGATCTCTTATTTGAATAAGTCATTCAAAAATGCCACTTTGCATTCTATAGCTAAAAAGTACAGTTTAATATCAACATTAACCACAGATTTTAAATTGTTCAATTAGTATGACTAGAGATAATTTCCTTAGAATCTACAATAGATTGCTGAGTATAACTTTTCTCACTGTCATATTGTAAAGGTTAAACCTTTAATAAGCTCACATTGCTTTCGCTGCGCAAACAATTAGCACATATCATGAATAATTCATAATGAAAGCTTAATCAAGTTCAAAACTTGATCGTAGTAAGATATGACAATCTTAGATCTATGGTTCAATGGTGAACTTCAGAATCGATATCAAATATCGCTTCCATTATAAGTTATAGGATAATTTTCTTCAGTAAGAAAGCAACAGAATCATAAAGTATCAAATACTCGTAAATGATTCTGATATCATATTAAACTTATGTAGAAGAGTATAAGGACAGTTTCATCTTATTAATACGTAGTTCCATTTATAATTTATCATTCTCACATTTGACTTCATTAAGTCAAGTCCTTTCTACAATTGTTACATCCGATGTTACACACCAAAAATAAAACGATTTTATTACTTAGGATCGTAGGACAGATATTCTATCAAATAGAATACAATATTCTATTAAACAGAATAAATGATAAACTTTTACTTATACCCCCGAGGTTGTAAGTAATTTCCATTATATAACTATTATATAAAAGAAATATTCAAATCTCAAACTTTTCAAGATTCGAATTTTCTACCTATACATATCATATATGCAACTGTAGAAAATAATGGAACATTAATTACAGAGATGGATTAGTGTTATTGGAGCATAACCCCAAGAGTATTGAAACTAAATCGACAATGTTCAATATCGAACGAATCAAATCATTAAGATTCGATTACTCCCACTGCTCAATTCCATCAAGATGGAATCGTGGAAGAATAATATTGAATAAGAATCATATTCATTGAATAACCTTAGAACTAATTGCTTTAAATTCATAAGTTTGATCGTATCAAAGATCTTTGAACAATTCAAAGACATGTAATGAATTTTGAGGATAAAGTTCTCTAAAAACTTTAGATTGAATATATTTGAATAAATCAAAAATGTTCAATCTACGTTTCATCAGAACAGATAGAAAGTTCTTGATCATATCAAGACGTTCAATATGTGTTCTTTTAGAAACATGTAACTAAGTTATGACAATTCATAAGCTAAGTTACGAAGTAAAGAAAACTACCTTAAGCAATTACAATTTATTAAACTACATACATCCAATGTATCAATAAAATAAATCTGGTGGTCTAATGACAAATCATGGTTAAACGAGATCTTAATCCCTTCTTGAATACAATATTCATTAAAGGATAAGGATGTGTGGTATGATCTAGTATCAAACCATCCTTTACCATACGAATAAGCATCTAATGCTTAAGTGATTTAAACTCATAAAGCACCGTTCTAAATTATTTACTTTACCGAATAATTTTTCTTAATGTTTATCTCTACGTAATGACACTACCAGTTGTATTTTGAAATATAAATAACAATTGTTTATAAAAAACATGTAACTATCAAATAGTCGTAAGTTATGATATCAAATATCAAAAACAATCATTAACTAATATTTCAAATAACTAGACGGGAGATCTGGTATACAATACCTATAGTTGTAGCATTGTGAAAATCGATATTTTCTATACACAACCATACGCATCTCCTTTCTTTAGCTTTACTATTTGCATTCAACTATTCACAACAATTGCAAATAATTGATTAGCAAATTGTGTCAAACACATTGCCTCTATAGGTTATTAAAGCTAAGAAACATCATTACTAGATAAACAAACACCTAATGGGGCTTTCTTAATGTCAGTCAAGAATTTCGTGACACGAACTAATTCAAGTCAATTCTTACTGCATAAGAAACTATTATCTCTACATTATTATATCCTAAAAGGGATATCTATCTAGATTATCTATCATGACTTAGAAACTGAGTCATTACCATCTTGATTTTTGAAGAAAATCGGAACAATAGTTCCCGATGGTTTAGACTAATCTAATAATATCCTAGTCTAATAGTATCTAGAACCTTTTCTAGAAAAACTGCAACCAAGTGTCAAGTCATATAACATATCAAAATATGTATGCAGTAATCAAAAGTTCAATTCTATATAAGTAATAGAATAAGGAAACGAACAAGCGGCAATATCCATAATAATACACACTGCCTAAGTTATGGAATATTTTAAACTTAGCAGTGCCTCCCATTATTTTACGTAATACCGTAATCCCCAATGGAAAGACGAGAATTCAATAATTAAATCGAATTCCATAATGGGAAGAGGACCCCATGAATATATTTCGACTCACAGCAGAGGCACGGTCTCGCCTACGTATATTCACAGGTAGACAACTCATTGTCAATCACTCACTAGTGATTCTGGGTTCCGGTCCTGGTCGTTTCTCGTTGTCGCTGAGAAGGCAGGCCCACAAGGAGACGTACCAAAGTTAAACTCGTCAATGATAAACTCAAGTTACTTGCGTAACCCTGACAGCTAGGGCACGTTCAGGATTCCGCTTTCGCTTGAATTTATCTATTATCTAATATAAATCCGACATAAATAAATTTCTATCAGCTACATCCTCACAGCAGAGGCACGGTCTCGGATGTAGTCAACGAAAAGATATTTATAAACCGTATTGACAAGACGGACCAAGAAACAGTATTCCAAATACTAGTTACCTTAAAACCTTATTTAGCGGGGATATTCCATTAAGTGTCATACACCCTAAATCTAATCAAATTAGATTATAACATGCATGTATAAAGTCAAGAAAACATGATTAAACATTGAATAAAAACAAGCTAATCATTTATGGAGGCCTAGAATCAGACTCGCTCTGAAACCATTTTGTAGGGGTTTTTAGGGGGAATATCGGTAATGCAGCGGAAGCGGTGGAAAATCAAATTTTCCGATTTCAAACCTTTTTCTCGGATTAATTAAATAAACATATTTATTTAATTATCCAATAATCAAATCATGAAATAAAATTCAATAAATCATATTTAAGTGAATTTACCGAATTACCCTTACACTTGGTATTTTGTCCATTTTAGTCCGAAATTGATCTAATCAATTTTGAATGTTTCTAAATCATTTCTAAGATGAACTTAGCATGTTCAAAACATCAAAACACCTAAGGCAACAAAAATCCCAAATTGACCCATTTGGCCGAGAGCTTCATTAAGCTTCCAACTTGTGCATTTTGGTTTCATGCTTCAAGACACATCAAATGAAATCCAATCAACATGAAACTTTGTATATATCATATACACATCCAAATACACAACATATATGAAAAGCCCCAAATTTGGACAAGTCTTAAACCCTAATTTTTCAATTTCTTCAAATTGGACAAATTTGACCAAATTGGTTAAATCAATCATTTTAATCATCATTCTTTCATCCAATTAAAGTCTCAACATAATGAAATAACTATAGATCAAATCTAGGTCATTTAAGAGTGGATCAACAACTCTAGATAGCAACTTTGATTTTCCAAAAATCAAAAGTAAGCCTTTGAAACCATTTCAAGGCTACTTACATACACACATCTTTCATTCAAGTTCACAACAATTAAAACACAAACTATAAGTAGAGAGACCACATCAAAGCAACACAAGATGAAGCTAAGGATGTTAGAAACATTTTCTATGTTGAAAGCTTTAAAGAAAAACTTACAAAAGCATGATTTTTCCAAGCTTTCTTCTTTAGCCTCCAAGCCTTTTTCTCTCAACTCTATTATGTTTATTTTGTATCAAATGAACTTGTTAAACCCTAAAAGATGAAACAAAACAATATATACTCACAAAAATAGCCCTTGGCCGAAATTGTAGGTATATAAAATATCTAGATATTATTTTGTTTCATTTTAAGCTACTTTAATCAACTTGCAAATTTTATCATTACACCTTTAATGAAAATTCATAAGTCAACAAAAGCAACTTGAAAATATAACAATTATATTTAAAAAGGGTGATGGCCGAAAATAAGGAAAAAGAAAAGGAATTGATATTTTAATTTTAAACTATTTAAAACAAATATCAAAGAAGTCAAATCCAATTTGACTACCTTTTTCATTTAATGTAAAGTTAAACTTTTACACTTATAATCATTCCTACTTTATCATTTGGTAAGATATTTATATTTTAATTATATTAATTATTTAACAATTAATTAATTAAATACAAATATCTCAAATATATGTATTATATTTACTTTAAATATCTCAAATACATATATTAATGATATAGTCAAATACCTTTATTTGACAATCAATAATGGTATTTAATAATATCATATATTAAATACAAATACACATTAATTAGGAAATGACGGTTCGGCCCGTTCGCATGTATTTTTCGTTTAACGTTTAAACGATTTATAAATAATCATCATTATTCATAAAGTTGCCCTAGTGCTCTACGAGTATATTTCATTATTGAGACTCTCTAGATTCAGGCATATCCGTCACGAAAAACAATTTCGTGTCCATAATTTATCCACCCATAA
This sequence comes from Zanthoxylum bungeanum, assembly GCA_019454045.1. Lineage (NCBI taxonomy): Eukaryota > Viridiplantae > Streptophyta > Magnoliopsida > Sapindales > Rutaceae > Zanthoxylum > Zanthoxylum bungeanum. The sequence goes on along the minus strand of SKCR01033538.1, from coordinate 71,503 downwards.
ATTATGACGATCACGGATAATCTGGCTGAATCATACAGGTCGAGGTCATTGCATACGTATAATCTCTCCGTCACAGGTATCCGGATAATCCCAGAGATATAGATGTAAACGTCAAATTTCTATAGGTATTATCCCGTCGACGTATTCATTAGCAATCTCTAAATAACATTCGGAACTTACTTCCGAAGTATACTGTGGCCACAGATTTAACAGACTGCTAATTATATATGGACTACCTATGCTCTGTACACAGAACTGACGGATCCTATCTTGACACACACATGATATCCTGAGGATCAGTCCACACCCAATGAACAGGCGGAGGTCCGATCTAAATAGATCGGTGACGTGACTGCCATCTAAGTGTGGAGGATATCTCATACATCCACAGTGGTGTCTCAAGTCGAAGGACCACTATGCTACTCAACCAGAGAAGATTCTTATTGACGTTGGCGTACCATCCATTAAGAATCTTCGGTGAGCCGTTCAGTGTTTATCTATTATAAACACCTACATGTCTATACGAGTCTCCGCAGACTCATGGTTCATTAGGATAAACCATCGGACCGAGTCCCGATATACGACATGTACTGGTCTCAACAGATTTGACTAACCGACCTGTGTTAGTGAATCTTGACCAGGAACTTTATTTGATAATATACATTTAGCAGTGACACTTCCCAATGTCAATTACAAACTAACTTTGTAACTGTGTACTGCATTATATATTATCGGGCCTTTGTCTAATATATACATATCACTAAACCACATTTAGTTTCAATCTAATAGTAATTAGATCGAATATATATATAAGAACAAGAGGTGCAACCACTAAATAAGTAGAATTATGCGAAAAGGGGATGTTCGTATTCATGAATCAGACATAAATACGGTGCGGATTGGCGCTCCGAGCACCAACCCCAACAGATCCAGTATCAGATGTCACGTGCAAGGCCTGGGGCTGGAAAAGTGTCTTCCCCGTACGAAGCACATATCGGATATCGAGCAACTAGTCTCTTTGAATCGGATAATCATAACCTTGTCATATTATCCTGATGTTTGCAACATAATAGAGAACCATTTCTGGATCCCTGCGTGATCATCATCTCCATATGTCTGAAGTGATACTTCCGTCTTGACATCACATCCAATACACTACGATTCCCAATAAACCCAGCAGAGGCGTACACAGCACCTGTTAAAGCCCTGGACGACCAAAACCAAAGTTTACCGATTGTCGTAAGTACTAGCGATACAAGTCTCAGGTTAAGACCTAATACACCTACCCTGAAGCGGACTCCCAAAGACACATACCAATGGGTTTCCGCGGGGTCTATACAGAGCGAAGCTGTTTTCCGTACCATCGGTAAAACACAACCTCCTATCGCACTTGCATAAGTATCCTATACTTAAACATATGAGAACTATGCCGGTACGCCCTCACAACGTGCACAAGTGCAATACTAGTCTATTCCGCATTATCGATGTCTAGTCTCGATAATACTACGACTAGGGATATTTAATGATTAAACCTTTATGGATTGATACTGTCTCATATCATCTCAATCCGGAACTAATCATATGGACTTTTACCATTTATATATATCAAAGTAAATAAATCATAGATCGGTAAAAGACAATTTCATTACTACATAGTTAATTTTGTACAAAAACATAATGTCTTTTACAAACAGTGACGCTATGGGTCATAACTGTCCAACAATCTCCCACTTGGCCTATAGCCAGTCACTCAAGCATCTAATACCTGAACTATGTACATGTCGCTCAAACTTTTACTGAGGAATCGCTTTCGTCAGCGGATCTGCCATGTTGTCATCTGATGCGACCTTCTCGACCTTCAAATCGCCACGATGTATGATCTCACGAATCAGATGAAAACGTCGAAGAACGTGCTTGGATCGTTGATGAGACCGCGACTCCTTAGCATGTGCTATAGCCCCGTTATTGTCACAATATAATGGAACGGGCTCAGCTTCTAACGGAACTACTCCTAATCCAATTAGGAATTTTCGGATCCAAACTACTTCCTTTGCTGCTTCAGCTGCAGCAATGTACTCCGCTTCTGTTGTTTAATCGGTAACAGTCTCTTTCTTGGAAGATTTCCAGTTCACTACTCCATTATTCAAACAAAATATGTACCCGGATTGCGACTTACAGTCGTCTTTGTCGGTTTGAAAACTTGCATCGGTATACCCAGTTACCTCAAGTTCTCCATCTCCATAGATTAAGAAAGCATCCTTAGTTCGTCTAAGATACTTTAGGATATTCTTAACCGCCATCCAGTGACCTTCACCTGGATCGGCCTGATAGCGACTACACATGCTCAAAGCATAGGAGACATCAGGTCGCGTACATATCATGGCATACATGATCGATCCGAATACCGAGGCGAACGGTATCCGACTCATGTTGTCTCTCTCATCTTGAGTTTTAGGATACATGTCCTTAGATAGATAGATTCCATGTGACATTGGCAACAGTACTCTCTTGGACTGATCCATGTTGAATCTCTTCAACACTTTGTCAATATATGTACTTTGGGAAAGTCCAAGCAGCTTTCTAGATCTATCCCGGTAGATCTTTATTCCCAGAATAAAAGCTGCTTCTCCCATATCTTTCATGGAGAATTTCAATGAAAGCCAAGCTTTCACCGACGTTAAAATGGGAATGTCATTGCCTATTAGCAATACATCGTCAACATAAAGGACAATAAAAGTCAGTGTTCTCCCACTAACCTTCTTGTATACATAAGGATCATCTTCATTTTGAAAGAAATCATATTCTTTTATGATCTCATCAAAACGTTGGTTCCATGACTGCGATGTTTGCTTCAGTCTATAGATGGACCGATTTAACTTACAAACCTTGTTTGAAAGTCTTGGCACGATAAAACCGTCAGGATGTTGCATATAAACATCCTCAAAAAGGTTTTCGTTAAGGAAAGTTGTTTTAACATCCATTTGCCATATCTCGTAATCGAAATATGCAGCAATTGCAAGCATTATCCGAATGGATTTAATCATGGCAACGGGTGAGAAAGTTTCATCGTAATCGACACCATGTCGTTGACGATACCTCTTCGCTACAAGCCTAGCTTTGTACCTTTGTACGTTACCATCCATGTCAGTCTTCTTCTTGAAGATTCATTTGCATCCAATAGGCTTTACGCCTTCTGGTGCATCAACCAGTGTCCAAACTTGGTTGGTGTACATGGAATCCATCTCGCACTTCATGGCTTCTTGCCATAAAGTGGAAGCGATATCTTGTATCGCTTCCTCATACGTAGCCGGTTCGTTATCCTCAATGAGATTGATATCTACATGAGGTGAGATCAGGTACCCATACCTCTCAGGTTATTTCCCGACTCTCTCCGACCTACGCGGTCCTTGTGTAATAGAAGATTGTGGTATAGTCTCATCCCTGATGGACTGTTCTTGTTCCGTTGAGGATTTTATGCCAGGAATAGTATCACTCCGATTTTCATCGAGTTCTACTTTCCTCCCACTAACCACTGCATTTAGGAATTCCTTCTCAAGGAAAACCGCATGTAAAGCAACAAATACTTTGTTCTCTCGTGGGTGATAGAAGTAATATCCTTTGGTTTCCCTAGGATATCCTACGAAAAGGCATTTATCCGATTTGGGTTCAAGTTTGGTACCTTACAAACGTTTGACGTATGCCCAGCATCCTCAAATTTTCAGGAACGAGAAACCCGGTTTCTTTCCTGTCCATATCTCATACGGAGTCTGTTGAACAGACTTTGACGGAACCTTATTCAAAATAAGAATTGCACTGTTTAATGCATATCCCCAAAAGGAAATAGGTAGCTCAGTGCGACTCATCATAGACTTTACTATGTCCAACAAAGTACGGTTTCTCCGTTCAGACACACCGTTTAATTGCGGTGTTCCAGGAGGAGTCCACTGTGAAAAAATACCATATTCTTTCAAGTAATCTAGAAACTCATTGCTCAAGTATTCGCCAGCACGGTCCGACCGTAATGTCTTAATACTCTTGCCTGTCAGTTTTTCAACTTCGTGTCGAAACTCTTTGAATTTCTCAAAAGTTCCGACTTGTGTCTCAAGAGATACACATAACCATAACGAGATGCATCATCTGTAAAGGTTACGAAGTATTCGTATCCACCTCTAGCCTGGCTAGACATGGGCCCACAAACGTCACTATGAACAAGGGCTAATAATTCGGTGGCGCGTTCACCTTTACCGCTAAAATGTGATTTAGGCATTTTGCCTAATAAGCAAGATTCGCATACGTCATATGAATTTGGATCAAATCCGTCCAAGTACCCACTCTTCGAAAGTGTGGATATGCGAGTCTTGTTTATGTGTCCCAGACGACAGTGCCACATATCGGTTTCATCTTTGTTACTCATTCTGAGCCTTTTGTTTGTTATATTATATGTTGGAGATAAATTTATATTCAAAATATAAATACCATTATTTGCAACAACAGTGCAAATTTCTACATCATTTTATATAAATAACACTCAGTGTTTCTAAATACAAAAGTATACACACATTGGGTTAACATATATACAGAAATAATATTCCTAATCAAACTAGGTACATAATAACAGTCGTTAAGTTCATGTACATGCCCCGAGGGCAGTTCCAAAACAAAAGTGCCTACAGCCAAAACAGCAACAAGTGTCCCGTTTCCAACACGCAGATCAATCTCCCATGAAGCCAGTTTCCTTCTAATCTGCAGATCCTGCACATCAGTACATATATGAGTACCATAACCAGAATTTGAAATCCAATTTTTAAAACTAGAAGTAGTCATGTTTATTTCAATAACAAACATACCTGAGGCTGGTGCCTTGCCCGCCTTTGTCTCCTTATGGAGTGCCTTGTACTCGCGGCAGTCACGCTTCCAGTGACCCCGCTTGCCGCACTGGAGGCAAACATCTTGAGATTTGTCCTTAGGCTTCCCAGAAGCCTTTGACGATTTGGCCTTGCCCTTTCTTTTATGCTTCTTTTTCTTCACACCTCCAGTTGCCTTGGGCCCAGCCCTTGATATCTGAGATGTCGAAGCAAAGTGCGCCTCGCGTTTGTTTCCTTTGAGAAGCTCCTTCTCAGCTTCCTTGAGAGTAGACAATAACTCTCCAAGAGTATCATCGGTGTTTATCAAATTGTAGTTTATGATGAACTGTCTCCAAGAGTCGGGGAGAGATTGCAAGACCATGTCTATGGTAATCTCAGCCTCAAAGACTATCCCCATAGTAGCTAGCTCATCTATGTCAGTAATCATATGTGCCACATGGGACTCAACAGACATGCCTTCTGAAATGCGTGAACGGAAGAGCTTCTTAACTAACTCATATCTTTGCGACCTCTTGTTAGATCGGTGAAGATCTTGCAACCTCGCCATCATGTTATAAGGATCCAAGTCCCTGTTTTGACGACGGAAATGCTGAGTCAATGAAGCAAGCATAATAGACTATGCAGTATCACAATCAGCGCTGTGAGTCTGCCAAAACTCCAGCTCAAGTGTCTGATTAGGTGTGGGTTTAGGCCCAAGAGGTGTTTGTATGGTGTATAACAGCCTATCGGCTCCAAGGACTATCCTTAGATTCATCTCTCAATCTGCAAAGCTCGTGCCCTTAAAGACATTCTCGCACATGATAATGTCTCGGACATTTCCCTTTCCAGTCATCTTGACTACGATAGTCCAACTATCTAGTCAACGATATTTTTGGTACAGTCTAACTGTTTCAAGAAAAATAACATTATATTAGTTCAACTAATAATATAATTTTGACGAAATAATTTGAAAGCGCGTAAAGCTAAGTATTTGAATGAAATTGCAATTCAATACTAGCCTCCCACTATTTTTCGGCGAGCCTCTAACCCTCTGTCGAGTACTCGGGAAACCCAGTTTCCTAGGGGGCTAGGATCCCGTTAAATAACATACAACCTTGACTTTGGCCAACAAGCTGTATGATATTTAACTAGGTAGATCTCGAAGATCAATTGGATCTTATCCAATTCCTAGATCCGGTAGGTGGACATCCAAGTCCGAAACATATATACAATACATATGCCAATGTATCCAATACATTTTCCTAACCTTTTTCCTCTGAATCAACTAAGCCTTGGCTTTGCACAACAAGCTTAATGATTCCAGTTAAGCGGGACACATTGACATGGAAAGTTTGTAATCAATGTCGATGGCAAGAAGTGATCTTGACTATGGCCAACAAATCACGACTTGGACAGGACACCGATATGGAATAAAACTCTCATGATTCAAACACATCCGCAATTGACAAAGGCCTTGACTTTGGCCAACAAACCAATGCCAATTTTGGATCTTGAGTAAGAATCACTCAACGGAATGAAAAATCGCTTAATATTATTTTGAGGGTTTTTCGCGTAAATTGGCAACCAATTAATTATCTTTGTTAAGGTCTCATCATACACCCTTAAGCATGCTTCTAAAACATCATAAGGCGCATAAGTAAATTAATAGCGATATGCGGATGGATATATAACAACTTGTTCCTATAACAAATCACTCAATTTCCTCTCCCCGGCTAGCACTATTCTACTTCTACCCAATTACATAATACAATAATAGAAACCTCATTACAATGAGGGGAATTAGGTGAGAAGATAATATAAAGAGATAAAAAGAGAAAAGGCTGGACACGCAGGTCCAATTTATAAATTCCAAATTTACAATAATTTCTAAAATTACCATTTCCCTTCTAATATCAATCTGATATACACTATTCATTCAACACATCCACATATATTCATTCAAGGCATGTTATACAACCAATCTAATCCAATTAATTAGTCTTTAATTATGTGACCATCCAATGTTCAAACAATGATTTGATTTTACGCAAGTCCAACTCGTTTGAGAATAAGTACTCAAAGTACGAATTCATGAATTATATCGAACTACTCGTTAAATCTAATTTAAGTCGTATTCAATACTAATTCTATTATTAATTCTAAATTAAATATTTACACTTTTAATGCCCTTTAACGACTTAGATTCCAAATCTAATCATTTCGGGTCTCAAAACCCAACTAACATCCAATGTTCGTTTAATTAAAGTCCGATGGGCTTTCAATTCATTTTAAAAGGCATGGGCTTTGGTCAATGTGGGTCAAACCCAATTACCAAGCCCAAGTAAGGAATCACCCTCATTTGCCATAAAACCAATATCAAGCCCATAAGACCCAATTAAACTTTTAAAGCCCATTTATTACATTTGGACTTAATGGAATGATTTACGCCTAATTTGGATCCAATCCAATTGGCCTAAACCAACTTGGCCCAACCAAGCCCATTATGCCCAAAAATAATAATTTCAAGCCCAATTTGAAATTAAGCCCACTAACCAAATTTTATAATTCCAAATTTTATAATTTAATTAATTAAAATTGTAATACACTAATTAATTACCTAAATCAATATTTCAAAAATACAATTACTAATTAATTATGTATTCTTTTATTCAATTATTGTCCAATAATTTTTTAATCAAAATCAAGTCCAAATCATGCCTTATGGTTTTCGGCCAAGGTAGTGAAAATTGTCCGATTTCATTTTTTAATCCAATCGAATTTACAAATCGACATTTCCATTCGTCTCAACTCATCCAATGATCATCAAAACAAAAAATACCAAGAACCTAGGGTACTACACATATTCGGCCAAGCCAAAGGGAGGTCCAAATTTTGATCCAATCACAATTTGTTGAAATTGATCTAATCACGTCTCATTATATCAACATACAAGCATACTCAACCATCCAATTCAATCAAAACATGCTCAAATTGATTTTCCCCAAATTTTACCATAATAAATTTCATGCTCATTTAAGCTCAACGATACCATTGTTGGGTTTCTATAAGGTGTCCCAAGATCATATAAGCATGAAACATGAATGAATAACAAAAAAGAGTGGCGGAAACACACTTACATCGATCGGTTTGTGGATCCGTTGAGCAACAAAAATTCCTCCTCCAAGAACTACAAGTTTCGGCCAAGGTGAATAGTGAAGCTCCAAGTTTTGTTCTTTGAATACAAGCTCATTGAGTTGGTTTCCCTATCACATCTTTGTGATTCCTTGAAGGTGCTAGCCTTATGTGATTATTTGCAACAAAATATCACACCTTTACTTCACACTTTTGTCAAAGAAATGAAGAAAATTGGAGAGGAAAACCATGGACTGGTTTCGGCCAAGAGAGAGGAAAATGAAAAGTGTATTTTGATTTCCAAAATCAAGTGTATTTGTTTCAAAAACAATTAATTAATGATATACCAAAAGTTGGTTTTGGTATTAGTCAACATGTCTTTCATCTTTTCAACTTTGGAGTGTTTTACACTCTTCACCAATAACCTCACCTAAACACATCAAACAAGTGACATGTGATGTGATGGTTGATGTGACATATGGGCCCCACTTGATTCTGAATGTGAGTGGGCCCGCAAACACTCCCGGACTCGGGTTCGCTAATTTCGAATTAACGAACTTCTGTCGCGACATTATTTAAATCAAATTTAATTAAATAATTATGCCTAGCAAAATTACTATTCACGTCGCTAACGAATTAATTCTAAATTAACTCGTTTGCCCGAATTAAAATCTAATTTTAATTTCACGTCGAAATCTAATTCTGAATAATATATCGAATATATTATTTTAACGATTAATTCCAAATTAATCTTTCTCTCTCTTCAAATAGTATTTTATCCAAGATAGAGTCTCTCCGTAATTTTTCACAGATTAATTAAGTTCGAATCATACGTCATTGGTGAATCTTCGGGAAGCAACCCAAGAGATCCCTGTATATGTTGGCAGTAAATATGGTCGTCAGACTATCCGAACACGTACATACCAAGTACTACATTTTTACCGATTTACGAGACAAGGTTGGCTTCTAGCAAAGCGACATGTATACCCAATTCTCCATAAATATTCTTACTGGAATATACGATCTTTATCAAGCATAGTATACCGTAGTATTGCGTATTGCGATCCAGTATCAGATGTCACGTGCAAGCCTGAGGCTGGAAAAGTGTCTGCCCCGTACGAAGTACATATCGGATATCGAGCAACTAGTCTCTTTGAATCGGATAATCATAACCTTGTCATATTATCCCGATGGTTGCAACACTATAGAGAACCAGTTCTAAATCCCTGCGTGATCATCATCTCCATATGTCTGAAGTGATACTTCCACCTTGACATCACATCTAATACACTACGATTCCCAATAAACCCAGCAGAGGCGTACACAGAACCTGTTAAAGCCATGGACGACCAAAACCAAAGTTTACCGATTGTCGTAAGTACTAGCGATGCAAGTCTTAGGTTAAGACCTAATACACCTACCCTGAAGCGGACTCCTATAGACACATATACATATTACCAATGAGATTCCACGGGGTCTATCCAGAGCGAAGCTGTTTTCCGTACCATCGGTAAAATACAACCTCCTATCGCACTTGCATAAGTATCATATACTTAAACATATGAGAGCTATGTCGTTATGCCCTTACAACGCACACAAGTGCAATACTAGTATATTCCGCATTATCGATGTCTAGTCTCGATAATACTACGACTAAAGATATTTAATGATTAAACCTTTATTGATTGATACTATCTCATATCATCTCAATCCGGAACTAATCATATGGACTTTTACCATTTATATATTTCAAAGTAAATGAATCATAGATCCGTAAAAGGCAATTTCATTACTACATAGTTAATTTTGTACAAAAACATAATGTATTTTACAAACAGTGACATTATGGGTTATAACTGTCCAACATGGCTAACCCTAATTTTACCCAAATATAATAAAAACCTAATAAAAGAAACCCAATAACATATAAAATACTTTAAAATTTTGTGCATGGGCTTTGTGATATAATTAAAGTTCAGCCCAACACTTAAACAACACATAACCTTAAAAAAATATATAATAAAAAACTGTAAGGATATCTTGCGTCCTCATTTTGACCACGAAGACGTCCGAACTGGACTTTGATGAAAGCTTCAAAGTTGTAGAGCTACGAGTGCTCTTTCACATGCAACTTGAATCACTAAAATCGGACATTAGACGAGAACGTTTCGTCCAAAATACGACGACTGTGAAAATCCCGCCACTCCTAATGCACCATTCAGAAATTAAGCCCAAAATCAATCAAGGAAGTCCATACATGTCCAAGACCCATTCCATTCTTGACATAAACATAATAATGCTTTCATATAAAGTATCTTACATGGACCAAACTCTACAACCCAAGGAATCTTCCAAATACACCAAAATGGCCCAAATACACCAATCTGACCAAGCCATGCAATCAGCCACAACTTCAAGTTAACTTGGCCCAACAAATAGCGCTCATTCTGGATCACATCATAACCCTCCAAGGAAACCTTTCAACCCTAATGGTTATGTTCTTTCCCATTAAGGAACATATTATTTACAAGAAACCCTTTAAATCTAATGATTTAGTCTTTTCTCATTAAGGATTATATCATTTCATTCCCCATATATTTAGACACCTTATATTTAGAAAATTTCCTACAATCCCCTATAATTTTCTAAATAGCAATGTAGATACTTAAAAGAGTTTCCTTGAAATGAAACTGTATCAGAATGGGTAGTTTTCGCCTTGAACATTTCCTATTGAATAACTATCGGATTTACTTGGCAAATCACTGACCTATAGTCTTGAACTGTTCTGCCGTTAGTGTAATCCAAGACAATAGCCATCACACAGCTTCACTTTGACCATTTCTCGATCTACGTTTGTGTTTAATTCGGCCATGAACATCAGTCTTGGCTTCATCAAGTACTTTAGGGAATCCAACCTTTAAATTCTCATGGAAACGACCTCACTTTTTACTTGAAATAAGTGGTCTATTATATAAGATAATTTATCTTTACCCCCATTAGGACTCTTCTCCTAATACAGTGATCGTTAAAAGCCTTAACTTTACCTAACATTGACAGATAACACTCTGCGTCATCACAAGATTAAGAAAGAGTATAAAGCTGTATAGTGCTTGGTTTGAATTGCGCAAAGTTTCAATTGTCCATTTTAAACCTAGATCTTGGGATCTCTTGTCAGCTAGGTTGGGTTTCCACAGTGACAATTCTTAATTTATAGGTTTCAAGCTCATTCCCCTCGTCGATACTTTCAACTTACTCTCTCGGTAAACTTTTAGTAAGTGGATCCGCTAGGTTTCCTTTGAATTGACATAATCTATTGAAATTATGTCATTTGAGAGCAGTTGTCTTATGGTATTATGTCTTCGACGTAAGTGTCAATATTTACCATTATACATTATATTTCGAGCTCACCAATATAGATTGACTATCACAATATATATTTATAGTTGACTCGATTTTGGAAAATTCGAAATATCCTTGAAGAGATTCGAAGTCATTCTACTTCTTCACTGTTTTATCTAATGATTGAACCAGACTCTATAATAAACCGGACAATACATGTTTGACTCGAGGATTTCCATGACAAATTGCACCACCAATGTTGAAGATAAATCCACTCGTGGAATTGGAATCCACTGTATCAGATATCCAGTTACTATCGATATACTCTTCTGGAAATACAAGATATCTCGATCATACGTATTATTTTGAAGTATCTCTCATATACCTCAAAATTCTTATTATGGCTTTCCATTGTTATGTTGTTGGGGTTGGTGCTCAGAGCGCCAATCCGCACCGTATTTATGTCTGATTCATGAATACGAACATCCCCTTTTCGCATAATACTACTTATTTAGTGGTTGCACCTCTTGTTCTTATATATATTCGATCTAATTACTATTAGATTGAAACTAAATGTGGTTTAGTGATATGTATATATTAGACAAAGGCCCGATAATATATAATGCAGTACACAGTTACAAAGTTAGTTTGTAATTGACATTGGGAAGTGTCACTGCTAAATGTATATTATCAAATAAAGTTCCTGGTCAAGATTCACTAACACGGGTCGGTTAGTCAAATCTGTTGAGACCAGTACATGTCGTATATCGGGACTCGGTCCGATGGTTTATCCTAATGAACCATGAGTCTGCGGAGACTCGTATAGACATGTAGGTGTTTATAATAGATAAACACTGAACGGCTCACCGAAGATTCTTAATGGATGGTACGCCAACGTCAATAAGAATCTTCTCTGGTTGAGTAGCATAGTGGTCCTTCGACTTGAGACACCACTGTGGATGTATGAGATATCCTCCACACTTAGATGGCAGTCACGTCACCGATCTATTTAGATCAGACCTCCGCCTGTTCGTTGGGTGTGGACTGATCCTCAGGATATCCTGTGTGTGTCAAGATAGGATCCGTCAGTTCTGTGTACAGAGCATAGGTAGTCCATATATAATTAGCAGTCTGTTAAATCTGTGGCCACAGTATACTTCGGAAGTAAGTTCCGAATGTTATTTAGAGATTGCTAATGAATACGTCGACGGGATAATACCTATAGAGATTTGACGTTTACATCTATATCTCTGGGATTATCCGGATACCTGTGACGGAGAGATTATACGTATGCAATGACCTCGACCTGTATGATTCAGCCAGATTATCCGTGATCGTCATAATTTATGGGTGGATAAATTATGGACACGAAATTGTTTTTCGTGACGGATATGCCTGAATCTAGAGAGTCTCAATAATGAAATATACTCGTAGAGCACTAGGGCAACTTTTAATAATGATGATTATTTATAAATCGTTTAAACGTTAAACGAAAAATACATGCGAACGGGCCGAACCGTCATTTCCTAATTAATGTGTATTTGTATTTAATATATGATATTATTAAATACACATTAATAAATTGTCAAATAAAGGTATTTGACATATATCATTAATATATGTATTTGAGATATTTAAAGTAAATATAATACATATATTTGAGATATTTGTATTTAATTAATTATTAATTATTTAATTGTTAAATGATTAATATAATTAAAATATAAATATCTTACCAAATGATAAAGTTAGGAAATGATTATAAGTTGCAATTGTTTGACTTTACATTAAAGGAAAAGGTAGTCAATTGGATTTGACTTCTTAGATATTTGTTTTAAATTGTTTAAAAATTGAAATATCTTTTCCTTTATTTATTAGCATTTTCGGCCAAGACCTAAATTAAAATATATTGTTATATTTTTGTTTAAGTTGCTTTTGTTGACTTATGAATTTTCATTAAATGTTTAATGATAATTTTGCAAGTTGATAAAGTAACTTAAATGAAACAAAAATAAATATCTAGATATTTTATATACCTCAATTCGGCCAAGGGCATTTGTGTGAGTATATATTGTTTTGTTTCATCTTTTAGGGTTTAAGAAGTTCATTTGATACAAAATAAACATAATAGAGTTGAGAGAAAAAGGCTTGGAGGCTAAAAGAGAAAGCTTGGAAAAATCATGCTTTTGTAAGTTTTTCTTTAAAGCTTTCAACATAGAAAATGTTTCTAACATCCTTAGCTTCATCTTGTGTTGCTTTGATGTGGTCTCTCTACTTATAGTTTGTGTTTTAATTGTTTGAACTTGAATGAAAGATGTGTGTATGTAAGTAGCCTTGAAATGGTTCAAAGGCTTACTTTTGATTTTTGGAAAACAAAGTTGCTAATCTAGAGTTGTTGATCCACTCTTAAATGACCTAGATTTGATCTATAGTTATTTCATTGTGTTGAGACTTTAATTGGATGAAAGAATGATGATTAAAATGATTGATTTAACCAATTTGGTCAAATTTGTCCAATTTGAAGAAATTGAAAAATTAGGGTTAAGACCTTGTCCAAATTTGGGGCTTTTCATATATGTTGTGTATTTGGATGTGTATATGATATATACAAAGTTTCATGTTGATTGGATTTCATTTGGATGTGTCTTGAAGCATGAATGAAACCAAAAATGCACAAGTTGGAAGCTTAATGAAGCTCTCGGCCAAATGGGTCAATTTGGGATTTTTGTTGCCTTAGGTGTTTTGATGTTTTGAACATGCTAAGTTCATCTTAGAAATGATTTAGAATCATTCAAAATTGATTAGATCAATTTCGGACTAAAATGGACAAAATACCAAGTGTAAGGGTAATTCGGTAAATTCACTTAAATATGATTTATTGAATTTTATTTCATGATTTGATTATTGGATAATTAAATAAATATGTTTATTTAATTAATCCGAGAAAAAGTTTTGAAATCGGAAAATTTGATTTTCCACCGCTTCCGCTGCATTACCGATATTCCCCCTAAAAACCCCTACAAAATGGTATCAGAGCGAGTCTGATTCTAGGCCTCCATAAATGATTAGCTTGTTTTTATTCAATGTTTAATCATGTTTTCTTGACTTTATACATGCATGTTATAATCTAATTTGATTAGATTTAGGGTGTATGACACTTAATGGAATATCCCCGCTAAATAAGGTTTTAAGGTAACTAGTATTTGGAATACTTGTTTCTTGGTCCGTCTTGTCAATACGGTTTATAAATATCTTTTCGTTGACTACATCCGAGACCGTGCCTCTGCTGTGAGGATGTAGCTGATAGAAATTTATTTATGCCGGATTTATATTAGATAATAGATAAATTCAAGCGAAAGCGGAATCCTGAACGTGCCCTAGCTGTCAGGGTTACGCAAGTAACTTGAGTTTATCATTGACGAGTTTAACCTTGGTACGTCTCCTTGTGGGCCTGCCTTCGCAGCGACAACGAGAAACGACCAGGACCGGAACCCAGGAATCACTAGTGAGTGATTGACAATGAGTTGTCTACCTGTGAATATACGTAGGCGAGACCGTGCCTCTGCTGTGAGTCGAAATATATTCATGGGGTCCTCTTCCCATTATGGAATTCGATTTAATTATTGAATTCTCGTCTTTCCGTTGGGGATTACGGCATTACGTAAAATAATGGGAGGCACTGCTAAGTTTAAAATATTCCATAACTTAGGCAGTGTGTATTATTATGGAAATTGCCGCTTGTTGTTTCCTTATTCTATTACTTATATAGAATTGAACTTTTGATTACTGCATACATATTTTGATATGTTATATGACTTGACACTTGGTTGCAGTTATTCTAGAATAGGTTCTAGATACTATTAGACTAGGATATTATTAGATTAGTCTAAACCATCGGGAACTGTTGTTCCGATTTTCTTCAAAAATCAAGATGGTAATGACTTAGTTTCTAAGTCATGATAGATAATCTAGATAGATATCCCTTTTAGGATATAATAATGTAGAGATAATAGTTTCTTATGCAGTAAGAATTGACTTGAATTAGTTCATGTCTCGAAATTCTTGACTGACATTAAGAAAGCCCCATTAGGTATTTGTTTATCTAGTAATGACGTTTCTTAGCTTTAATACCTTAGAGGCAATGTGTTTGACACAATTTGCTAATCAATTATTTACAATTGTTGTGAATAGTTGAATGCAAATAGTAAAGCTAAAGAAAGGAGATGCGTATAGTTGTGTATAGAAAATATCGATTTTCACAATACTACAACTATAGGTATTGTATACCAGATCTCCCGTCTAGTTATTTGAAATATTAGTTAATGATTGTTTTTGATATTTGATATCATAACTTACGACTATTTGATAGTTACATGTTCTTTATAAACAATTGTTATATATATTTCAAAATACAACTGGTAGTGTCATTAACGTAGAGATAAACATTAAGAAAAATTATTCGGTAAAGTAAATAATTTAGAACGGTGCTTTATGAGTTTAAATCACTTAAGCATTAGATGCTTATTCGTATGGTAAAGGATGGTTTGATACTAGATCATACCACACATCCTTATCCGTTTAATGAATATTGTATTCAAGAAGGTGATTAAGATCTCGTTTAACCGATGATTTGTCATTAGACCACCAGATTTATTTTATTGATACATTGGATGTATGTAGTTTAATAAATTGTAATTGCTTAAGGTAGTTTTCTTTACTTCGTAACTTAGCTTATGAATTGTCATAACTTAGTTACGTGTTTCTAAAAGAACACATATTGAACGTCTTGATATGATCAAGAACTTTCATCTGTTCTGATGAAACGTAGATTGAACATTTTTGACTTGTTCAAATATATTCAATCTAAAGTTTTTAGAGAACTATCCTCAAAATTCATTACATGTCTTTGAATTGTTCAAAGATCTTTGATACGATCAAACGTATGAATTTAAAGCAATTAGTTCTAAGGTTATTCAATGAATATGATTCTTATTCAATATTATTCTTCCACGATTCCATCTTGATGGAATTGAGCAGTGGGAGTAATCGAATCTTATATGATTTGATTCGTTTGATATTGAATATTGTCGAATTAGTTTCAATACTCTTGGGGTTATGCTCCAATAACACTAATCCATCTCTGTAATTAATGTTCCATTATTTTCTACAGTTGCATATATGATATGTATAGGTAGAAAATTCGAATCTTGAAAAGTTTGAGATTTGAATATTTCTTTTATATAATAGTTATATAATGGAAATTACTTACACCTCGGGGGTATAAGTAAAAGTTTATCATTTATTCTGTTTAATAGAATATTGTATTCTATTTGATAGAATATCTTTCCTACGATCCTAAGTAATAAAATCGTTTTATTACTTGGTGTGTAACATCTGATGTTAAGTATTGTAGAAAAGACTTGACTTAATGAAGTCAAATGTGAGAATGATAAATTATAAATGGAACTGCGTAATTAATAAGTTTAATAGGATATTAGAATCATTTACGAGTATTTGATACTTAATGATTTTGTTGTTTTCTTACGAAGAAAAAATTCCTATAACTTATAATAGAAGCGATATTTGATATCGATTCTGGAAGTTCACCATTGAACCATAGATCTAAGATTGTTCATAGCTTACTACGATCAAGTTTTGAACTTGATTAAGCTTTCATTATGAATTAGTTCATGATATGTGCTAATTGTTTGCGCAGCGAAAGCAATGTGAGCTTGTTAAAGGTTTAACCTTTGCAATATGACAGTGAGAAAAGTTATACTCAGCAATCTATTGTAGATTCTAAGGAAACTTGTCTCTAGTCACACTAATTGAACAATTTAAGATCTGTGGGTTAATGTTGATATTAAACTGTACTTTTGGTAGCTAAAGAATGCAAAGTGGCATTTTTTGAATGACTTATTCAAATAAGAGATCAGTTGTGATTTCTTTGTTTGAAGAGTTCATTCTGGAATGGCCCTAGAGTTTGTGTTCTGCTGAGATCGCAGTTTAGTGTGCTAGCTTATAGAGCCTATTGTAGACTCTGATAAGTCTTCAGAAATATGTGTTCTCTATTTTTGATATCGTCAGATTGTCTGATCTTGTCAAAGTATATAGAATACATATGTGCTTGAAGGGTTAGTGGGAGCGTACAAATTACTTTCTAGTGTTATATATCCTAACAACATTATCATTATTATAGTAATAATGAGATGTTTGTAAGGTAAAAGATTTACCTAAGTCTTCTTTACTCCGTGAAACAGTGGGAGTAGTCTCTGTTATATTTGATATAAAGTTTTATATATGATATAAAACTTGGAGACTTGTGAGATACTCCTATTATTCGTACATTAGATATGATCTAATAAAGGACATTACTAGGCTATCTGTATGACAGTTAGTATAACTGTTTGACAGTTAATGTGTGTCTTGTATATCGTATTCATCTTCCGTAAAGGATGATTCCTTTTTAGAAAGAGATATTGATTAGAATGTCTAATCAATCTTATGTATCATTTGATGATGACATAATGAATACTTTATTATGTGCGATTAAAGATATCAATTAATCATAATTGTATGAGTTATTTTGATATCCTATAGACCATATGATGGATCTTGAAACACGTTCTTTGTGATCTTTGAGATATTAAGAACGAGTTTCTGGTTCATGGAGAATACAATCTACAACCATTAGGGTCATATTAGTTTTGAGACTAATTATGACGTTAGACTGTCTACGTCATAAAGAGTCACAAAAGATACAGTGGGAGTGTCACGAAGGATTCTACTACTGAGTAGAATTAGATGCAACTTATTAAGTATTGACTTATGAAGTTGCAAAGTGACCTTATAAATTAGAAGTTTTAATTTGTGTTGTGCTTGCGGTTGTCCCCATAGTATTTTGGATTTGATCCCTAAATACTTGGACAACTTAGTAGTTGTAGCACAATACCGATGTAGCATTAGAGTCATATTAATGTATAATCTAGATTATACAAAATATGAACAATGCTGACTATGGGAAACGATGGAGTTTGTTTGACAAACTCAATGATTCATAGCGGACTTGTTTCTTACCTCTTAAGTACTGGTGAGCTTTTGAGGGCCATGTGCATATGATACACATTGAGACGTGTATATGATACCGTGGATTGGCATTAGAGCAAGTGGGAGAAATTGTTGGGGTTGGTGCTCAGAGCGCCAATCCGCACCGTATTTATGTCTGATTCATGAATACGAACATCCCCTTTTCGCATAATACTACTTATTTAGTGGTTGCACCTCTTGTTCTTATATATATATTCGATCTAATTACTATTAGATTGAAACTAAATGTGGTTTAGTGATATGTATATATTAGACAAAGGCCCGATAATATATAATGCAGTACACAGTTACAAAGTTAGTTTGTAATTGACATTGGGAAGTGTCACTGCTAAATGTATATTATCAAATAAAGTTCCTGGTCAAGATTCACTAACACGGGTCGGTTAGTCAAATCTGTTGAGACCAGTACATGTCGTATATCGGGACTCGGTCCGATGGTTTATCCTAATGAACCATGAGTCTGCGGAGACTCGTATAGACATGTAGGTGTTTAATAGATAAACACTGAACGGCTCACCGAAGATTCTTAATGGATGGTACGCCAACGTCAATAAGAATCTTCTCTGGTTGAGTAGCATAGTGGTCCTTCGACTTGAGACACCACTGTGGATGTATGAGATATCCTCCACACTTAGATGGCAGTCACGTCACCGATCTATTTAGATCAGACCTCCGCCTGTTCGTTGGGTGTGGACTGATCCTCAGGATATCCTGTGTGTGTCAAGATAGGATCCGTCAGTTCTGTGTACAGAGCATAGGTAGTCCATATATAATTAGCAGTCTGTTAAATCTGTGGCCACAGTATACTTCGGAAGTAAGTTCCGAATGTTATTTAGAGATTGCTAATGAATACGTCGACGGGATAATACCTATAGAGATTTGACGTTTACATCTATATCTCTGGGATTATCCGGATACCTGTGACGGAGAGATTATACGTATGCAATGACCTCGACCTGTATGATTCAGCCAGATTATCCGTGATCGTCATAATTTATGGGTGGATAAATTATGGACACGAAATTGTTTTTCGTGACGGATATGCCTGAATCTAGAGAGTCTCAATAATGAAATATACTCGTAGAGCACTAGGGCAACTTTTATGAATAATGATGATTATTTATAAATCGTTTAAACGTTAAACGAAAAATACATGCGAACGGGCCGAACCGTCATTTCCTAATTAATGTGTATTTGTATTTAATATATGATATTATTAAATACACATTAATAAATTGTCAAATAAAGGTATTTGACATATATCATTAATATATGTATTTGAGATATTTAAAGTAAATATAATACATATATTTGAGATATTTGTATTTAATTAATTAATTAATTATTTAATTGTTAAATGATTAATATAATTAAAATATAAATATCTTACCAAATGATAAAGTTAGGAAATGATTATAAGTGCAATTGTTGACTTTACATTAAAGGAAAAGGTAGTCAAATTGGATTTGACTTCTTAGATATTTGTTTTAAATTGTTTAAAATTGAAATATCTATTTCCTTTATTTATTAGCATTTTCGGCCAAGACCTAAATAAATATAATTGTTATATTTTTGTTTAAGTTGCTTTTGTTGACTTATGAATTTTCATTAAATGTGTAATGATAAATTTTGCAAGTTGATAAAGTAACTTTAATGAAACAAAAATAATATCTAGATATTATATACCCTCCAAATTCGGCCAAGGGCATTTGTGTGAGTATATATTGTTGTTTCATCTTTTAGGGTTTAAGAAGTTCATTTGATACAAAATAAACATAATAGAGTTGAGAGAAAAAGGCTTGGAGGCTAAAGAAGAAAGCTTGGAAAAATCATGCTTTTGTAAGTTTTTCTTTAAAGCTTTCAACATAGAAAATGTTTCTAACATCCTTAGCTTCATCTTGTGTTGCTTTGATGTGGTCTCTCTACTTATAGTTTGTGTTTTAATTGTTTGTGAACTTGAATGAAAGATGTGTGTATGTAAGTAGCCTTGAAATGGTTTCAAAGGCTTACTTTTGATTTTTGGAAAATCAAAGTTGCTAATCTAGAGTTGTTGATCCACTCTTAAATGACCTAGATTTGATCTATAGTTATTTCATTGTGTTGAGACTTTAATTGGATGAAAGAATGATGATTAAAATGATTGATTTAACCAATTTGGTCAAATTTGTCCAATTTGAAGAAATTGAAAAATTAGGGTTTAAGACCTTGTCCAAATTTGGGGCTTTTCATATATGTTGTGTATTTGGATGTGTATATGATATATACAAAGTTTCATGTTGATTGGATTTCATTTGGATGTGTCTTGAAGCATGAAACCAAAAATGCACAAGTTGGAAGCTTAATGAAGCTCTCGGCCAAATGGGTCAATTTGGGATTTTTGTTGCCTTAGGTGTTTTGATGTTTTGAACATGCTAAGTTCATCTTAGAAATGATTTAGAATCATTCAAAATTGATTAGATCAATTTCGGACTAAAATGGACAAAATACCAAGTGTAAGGGTAATTCGGTAAATTCACTTAAATATGATTTATTGAATTTTATTTCATGATTTGATTATTGGATAATTAAATAAATATGTTTATTTAATTAATCCGAGAAAAAGTTTTGAAATCGGAAAATTTGATTTTCCACCGCTTCCGCTGCATTACCGGTATTCCCCCTAAAAACCCCTACAATGTCATGGATTACACATATATCTATTAAGCCTATTTACAGCTTGTGTGATATATGGTCTTGTGCAATTCGTGAGATACAATAAACTTCCGATGATTATCGAATACTCTAATTGTGATACGCTCGAATCAGTATTTTTTTTTATAGATGAAAAGTTATGAGTTCTCGCCACGTTTAGATCGAATTTGTTATATTTCTCAAGTATTTTCTCAACATAATGAGTTTGAGATAGTGTGTATCATTCTGATGTTCTAAAAAAATTTAATTCCTATAATCACATCAGCCACTCCTAAATCTTTCATATCAAATTTACTGGTCAAAATTTTCTAGGTAGTCTGAATTATCTCTTGATTACTACCAATTATCAGCATATCATTTACATAAAGACACACAATGACATATCTCTTTTGAGTTGATTCAATGTATACACTTATTGCATTAATTGATTTTGAATCAACTTGACAACATCTCTTTGTCAAATTTCTCATGCAATTATTTAGGTGTTTATTTTAATCCGTATAAGGATTTATAAGTTTTCACACATTATGTTTTTATCTAGGAACATTAAAATCTTCTGGTTGTGTAAATCTCCTCATCTAATTTACCATTTAAGAATATCATTTTACATCAATTTGATGTATTTCAAGACCAAATATAGTTGTTATAGTTATAAGCATTCTTATTAAGTGATACAGGTCACTACTGAATATGTATCAAAGTAATCAATGTATTCTTTTTGCCTATAATCTTTTATGATAAATCTTGCCTTATACTTATCTATTGATCCATTCAGGTTCATCTTTCGTTTGAAAATCCATTTGTTGTCCTGCAGATTACAATCTGGAGGAAGATCAACCAATTCTCAAGTATGATTTTGAATGATAGAGTCAATCTCACTATTGATAGCCTCATTTCATAAAGGTGCCTCAGAAGAAGGCATAGCTTTTTTATGACTTTGAGGCTCATTTTCTAATAGGTATGTCAGAAAATCATGTGCAAATGACTTAGACGTTCTTCCTCTCTTGCTACATGTAAGTTCATTTTCCTCATTTTTTGCATGTATATCTGATTGTTGGTTAACTTGATCACTACTTGTAGTAGTATGAATGGTTCTTTTGAAAGATTTTGTTCTTTATTTTTCTTTATAAGGAAATATCTTTTTAAGGAATGTCGCATTCATTAACTCAATTATCATATTTGGATTAATGTCATGAATCTCATATTTATGTACCAATAATTGATCCGTGCTACTATTGTGAGCATATCAAATGAATATACACTCAACAGTTTTGTATCTTATTCTAACCATGTTAGGTTTATGAACCATCATTTTGGTGAGACACCATCATTCTTTCATATGTTTATAGGAAGTTGTGTGACTTTTTCATAATTCATATTATATCTTATCCAACCTTTTATGAAGTAGCTTGAAAGTAGCTACCGATTGCTCAAATCCATTCTGTTGCTCGTGGTGGATTTGTGTGATCTTAGATTTGGCCAGCTAAAGGCTTGTTTCTTTGCTTTGGAGATCAGAAAATGAGATTTGGGTCGTGTTGACCTGCGTTGACCTTTATCAAATCTTCATCGTGTTCTTCATAATTCCTTGGTTTGATCCTTGTTTGGGCTAAATTTGGTGAAATTTATTGTTTGTCACGTTGAGGATATTTTGTCACGTGCATGAATCTAGACGTAAGACCAGATTCAATGCTGATGGATCTCTTACTGTGCAGACCTTCGAACTGTTGAATGTAACTTTGTGTTTCGCGATTTAACTGATTTTCTCAGGGATTTCTTCGAGGTCAGAATTGGCTTCAATTTCTAAATTGAGACGTTTTTTCGACGACCAACTCTGGGATTTGAGGAATTTGATCTGGTGTTGATTCACAATCTTCATCTGGTTTCTGGGTTGATATTCAAGCTGTTCTTCACCGTTATTGGATTTGATCCTTTTTTGTGTCGACTCAGTAATCATTTATGTTTGTGGGAGTTTGTCGTAACTGCCATTCAGATTTGTGAGTTGCCTACTCGATGTGGGACTTCTTAAAAAGGAATGGGCGTCGGTTGGGCTTGAAGTGGGCCTAATTCGTGGCCTCGTAGACTCTACGGTAATTAGACACAGGACACGTCAACAGGTGCGGTTAACGCTAGCTCCACGTGGGCGTTTTGGGCTAAAGTCCTATCTAGTCTTGGAAGTTTCGGCTTTTGGGCCGGTTTATTTGGGCTGCAGCCTTTGAGGTTTCGTTGAATCTCGGCTGTGTTATGCTGGTTTATGGGCTTGGCCTTTGGGCTTTTTTTCTGAAAGAATTTATCTTGAGAAGAGGAGATACCCTTGGGAGCAGGTCAAGATACTTGGGCCTAATCCATTGGGCTTGATCTTGATCAAATTTCCCCAAGTAAGTGACCTCCTTTTTCTTTCCTGGAATTAAAGTGACTCTGCTCTTTAGGGCTGAATTTGGGCTTCTAGAATTGGATCCACCTTTGTTGTCAAGATCAGTGGGCAATGGAGCTTATTACGAACTCTCAGTTTAGAAATAGTAGTTTTCTGCGGCAGATGTTGTAGCAAGCCATTTCTTTTGCACTCGAGGGCAGTAGCACATGTTGAGGGGGACATCAACATGTGAAGAAACTTTGGGTTTTCAAAATGGATGGTTAAAATCACGATTCTCTTGTGGATAGCTACTATGGCCATCAATCACCTTGGCTATGTTTGATGAGTCAAAGGGCCTACTCTCCATTGTGTATTGACGATGTAGCAACTCGACGTAACAATGGCTTTGAGCAGTAGATGGTACTGGTTGGGCCGAGCCAGGAAGTACGAAGAAATCATAGGATTGTCTAATATGAGTAAAATCATGACTTATGCTATGTGAGATTTCACTCCTTGAAAGTTAAATGGATGCTGAGGTTTTAGGATGTCAGATTGCAAGCCTCGTTTTTGATTGCATCTGTGGATTCAGGTTCTGTGCTGGGATTGATGAAGTTGGTTGGGCCTTATATATGGCCGGTTGATTGTGGGTATGTAGTCTTGGTTGTGGAATGGGATGAGACCTAGTTACTCAAGCGTTCTCTTGAGTCTTTTTGTTTGGGCTGGCCTCTGTCGACCCAAACAAAGACTGAGTGGATTCCAGAAGTGGATCCACGTATTTTGGGCTACCTTATTTTATAAGGCTGGTTCCTTGTTTGTTGGGCTATCTAACCGACGTTTCCACCACAGAAATAGGGGTTGTACTCTTAGCCTGTACGATTCCTGTAAAGCATATACGGTCCACAGAAAAGGGGGTTGTACTATTAGCCTGTACGATTCCTGTAAAGCATATACAGGTTTCAGGATGATGTAGCAGCTCTTTTAGTCACAGATGTGAACAGTAGCATTCCGTGAGGTACGTGTTGGACAATTATGACCCATAGCGTCACTATTTGTACAGATCATGGTGTTGTTGTACAAATTAACTATGTGACAATGAGATTGCACTCTTATCATTTGTGATTAGATCACCTAGATGTATAAATGATAGGAGGTCCTTATGATTAGTTCGTAGATTGAGATGATATGAGACAGTATCAGTCCTCGAAGGATTAATCATTAAATATCCATAGTCTTAGTATTATTGAGACTGGACATCGATAATGCGGAATAGACTAGTATTGCACTTGTGCGAGTTGTGAGGGCACAATTGCATAGTTCTCATAAATATGGGTATTGGATACTCATGCAAGTGTAATAGGAGGTTTGTTTACCGATGGTACGGAAACAGCTTCGCTCTGGATAGACCCCTCGGAATTCCATTGGTGGTATGACTACGTGTCTATGGAAGTCCGAATCAAGGTAGGGTGTATTTGGTCCTAACCTGAGACTTCCACCGCTAATACTTGCGACAATCAATATGCTTTGGTTTTTGGTCGTCCAGGGCTTAACCGGTTCTGTGTACGCCTCTACTGGGTATATTGAGAATCGTAGTGTATTGGGTGTGATGTCAAGACGGAAGTATCACTTCAGTCATAGTGGAGATGATGTCACATAGGATACAGAACTAGTACTCTTGAGTACTGCAGTCATCGGGATGATATGACTAGGTCATGTTCATCCGATTACAGAGACTAGTTACCAGACATCCGACATGTGCTTCGTACGGGGCGGGGTAGACACAATTCCAGCCCCAGGCCTAACACGTGACACCCGATACTGGATGGCAATACGCAATACTATGTATACTACGTGTAGACAACAGAAACTGGACGACGCATGCTGTTCTAGGCTCGGGGGCCTAGTTGGGAGAGTACGGAGTAGCCAACGGAGGACTAAACCGGAGAGTGATGGAGTCGCCACCCGGTGTGAACCGGGACAAAGATTTAAGGCCGCACTCACCCCTCGCAAGGGAAGACCTCAAACCATTGGGTTCGGAATGGTCCCTTACTTATGCCACTTGTAATATAAAGATTTATGCAATAATCCAACCAAGCCTATGACATATATTTCCAAGTGCACCACAATCCTAAATTCGCATGCTTGAAAGTAACAACTAACATATATGAAATCAAATCTTATTGCCAAATTCACATGCTTAAAGGTAGACTTTTACAACAACAAGCGCATAACGTCATAAGAACTCAATCATTCATGTAATCATAAACACAAACAGTCATGGTAACATTTGCATATAATCAAAATGACGACAACACGAATGCATAAATCATGATACATTAAGCCAAGACTAAAGTAGATAATGCAATCATAGGGAATAAACATGCTTTTCATTATTATGTGCACAAAGATAAGAACGACTATGTGTGGTTTCATCAAAAAAAAAATCACTTAAGAAACAATTATACATGGCATGTGATGAGTATGTCTCAGTTCAGTGTGTTCGCGTTCGTGTAGCGTTCGTAAACGCGTTCGAACGAAACTGAGACAGAATGCTCACGTTCGTATAGCGTTCGTGAACGCGTTCGAACGGAAATGAGACCTGATGCATGATAAGGC
This sequence comes from Zanthoxylum bungeanum, assembly GCA_019454045.1. Taxonomy (NCBI): domain Eukaryota; kingdom Viridiplantae; phylum Streptophyta; class Magnoliopsida; order Sapindales; family Rutaceae; genus Zanthoxylum; species Zanthoxylum bungeanum. The sequence goes on along the minus strand of SKCR01033538.1, from coordinate 45,427 downwards.
AAAATGTATGCGCGTTGAGTTGCGTTCGTAAATGCGTTCGAACGGGGACAGACCTGATGCATGAAATGCTTACGTTCGTGGAGCGTTCGTGAACGCGTTCGAACAGAAATGAAACAGAATGCTCACGTTCGCATGGCGTTTGTGAACGCGTTCGAACGGAAGTGAAACAGAATGCTCACGTTCGTATGGCGTTTGCTAACACGTTCGAACGGAAATGAGACCTGATGCATGATAAGGCAAAAATGTATGCGCGTTCGTGAACGCGTTCGAACGGGAACGGACCTGATGCATGAAATGGGACGCGATACATGAAAGCAAAAGAGGCGCGGCGAAGTATCGTGGTAAGGATCTTATCCCCGTGAAACGGAGTGCCTTTAATCCGACTTACTAAGCCCATGCGCAATGAACATATAATAAAAGTAAAGGCATAATAACAAAGACAAGATATCGGACTTTGTATATCCGATTGAACACATCTCACGTCCAATCGAATATACGTCATCCGGCGCGGTGAAGCATCGTGGTAAGGATCTTATCCCCGTGAGACGGAGTGCCTTTAATCCGACTTACTAAGCCCATGCGCAATGAACATATAATATGCATAAAATAAAGACAGAAGTAAACACAAAGATACTTGACGCGGCGAAGCATCGTGGTAAAGGATTTTAACCTCTTCAATTAGAGGACCTTTCATCGCACTTACTAAGCTCATGCGCTTTTCTCATCATTACATAAATAAATAACACGCCAAAACATTAAATGGCGGAATAATTAAACAACTCAAAATTGAACAAAAGAACATGCCGTTTACTCAAGTGATACGTGGAGTTGTGGCCCGAGTGCAGATCATACTACCGTCCATTCGGAATCGGCTATGAAATTTACGTCCGGGTTTCCATCCGATATACCACAAGAGGCGGCATGCCTTTCATCCAAAATCCATAACAAACATCGTACATTCAACAAATACCATAAATACAGAAAATGTAATCAATATAAATGAACAGAAATTAAATAGAAATAAGTGTGAAAATAACCCTCAGGTCTAACCTTTTAGTTGTCCTCGGACTTGCGTTTCGCGGAGATCGGAAGGGATGAGAGCTCCTTACTTTTCCGGTTCACTAGTTTCGCGTTTTGGGCTCGTTGTTCCACTGTTTTTCCCACTGTTTTGGTGTCGTTTTGCTGCTGTAATTCAGTGATGAGAGAGTGAAGATGAAGATGTTTTGGTTCGGCTAAGGAGGATTATTGCTCGTGGTGGTCTCGATTTTGAAGGGTTTTGGTGTTCTGGATTCAACTATGGAGGATAGTTGCTTGTGGTGTGTTCTTTTTCTCTTTTTGTGTCTATGTCAAGTGTTTTCTTTTTTTGTTTTAGGCGTGTAGAGAGAGTCTAGAGAGCTAAGGCTTGGGCGTGACTTCGGTTGTGTGAAGAGAGCAATGGCTTTGGTGAAGAGTGGTTTATATAGAGAATGGTTAAGGTTGACAAGGGAAGGGATTTGGTTTCCAAATTAGGAATCCTAAGAATGGTATACACAAGATTGAGGGGGGACAAGATATTTTAAATTAGGAAGTCAATTATTTGATTGGTAGATGTCTTATTAGATTAGGAAGTCAAATATTTGATTTTGTGTTAATTAGACATACAATATTTTAAGTTTGGGAATAATCTTATTAGATTGGGAATAAAATTTGGTTGATTGATTTTAATTAGGCATGATTATATTTTGATTTAGTGTGTGATTTTTTTATTTTAGGCATGATTTTAGTTTAAGTTGGTAATTGTTTATTTAATTATTTAATTAATTTAATTAATATCTTATTAGTTAATGTTTTAATTAATATTTATTTAATTTAATTTGGGATGTGTTTTTTTGGGCTTTGGGGAGCTAAATGGGCTGGGGTGTGAGGCTAGCAGCAAAACCAGAATTACCGACACACCGTTCGAACGCCTCTCCGAACGTGACACGAACGCTCGAAATCTGCTTTCCGTTCGAACGCCTGAACGAACGCGGCACGAACGAAAACAGTGAACCTTGCTTATTCCGAATTTCCCCTTCCGATATCTGTTTCCCGCGGTTTTCATGACTCAAAAGGTAGTGCCTCCAAATGAGACTCATCATCGGGTTTCACATGCAAAAATGCAATGCCTACAGTCGCCCCCACTTTGATGGGACTCGTGCGGTGTGTGACAGTGACAGTCCTATCAAAGTCTATGCAATGCATTTTTTACTTACCTGGCTAGCTAGCTGTCTCGAGCTAAGCTGATACTGCAGAGGATCTCGATCTTGAGACGCATCTTGGTACTTCTGGTGATGTGGACTTCTCCTGAAAAAGGATGTGATGTGGAGCCTCGCTCCTCAGCCGATATGGGCTTCGCCCCCAAGCTGATATAGTGATGTGGAGCCTCGCTCCTCAGCCGATATGGGCTTCCCCCCCAAGCTGATATAATGATGTGGAGCCTCGCTCCTCAACCGATATGGGCTTCGCCCCCAAACTGATATAATGATGTGGAGCCTCGCTCTTCAGCCGATATGGGCTTCGCCCCCAAGCTGATATAATGATGTGGAGCCTCGCTCCTCAGCCGATATGGGCTTCGCCCCCAAGCTGATATAATGATGTGGAGCCTCGCTCCTCAGCCGATATGGGCTTCACCCCCAAGCTGATATAATGATGTGGAGCCTCGCTCCTCAGCCGATATGGGCTTCGCCCCCAAGCTGATATAATGATGTGGAGCCTCGCTCCTCAGCCGATATGGGCTTCGCCCCCAAGCTGATCTAGTGATGTGGAGCCTCGCTCCTCAGCCGATATGGGCTTCACCCCCAAGCTGATATGATGTGAGGCTTACTGCTCGCTCTTTCCTGTCTTCAACACCTGTTTACACAAAACAGAACAAACACAAAAATATGCAATATAGGTTACGTGTATGCATGTATGCAGGAGTTTTCTTATTCCGTTGGGTTAGGTCCTCCACTGGCGACCAAGTCTTCTCAAGCAAAGTATAACTTCAACCTGTCAACATTGATTGGTTCCGTGAATTCATTTCCCTCGAGGTCTGACAACTTCACTGCTCCGTTTCCCATGACTTTCTGGACGACGTAAGGTCCTTCCCAGTTTGGCCTGAATTTCCCTTTTGGATCTGTCGTCGACGGCCTCGACTGCTTAAGTACCAAATCATCCTTTTCTGATCTTTGTGGGACGTACTTTCTTGTTGAAGGTCCGGGCTAGTCTCTTCTGGTACAACTGCATGTGATGTAAAGACCTCATCCTCTTCTCATCTAACAATGCTAACTGATCAAATCTCTGTGCAGCCCACTCTGACTCAGGTAACTCTGTCTCTGCTAGTACTCTCATAGACTGTATTTCCACTTCCACCGGCAGTAACGCTTCCATCCCGTACACCAAGGAATAAGGCGTTGCACCCGTTGCTGTTCTGACTGACGTTCTGTACCCCCACAAGGCATATGGTAGTTTCTCAGCCCAATCCCTGCAGTTCTCTGTCATCTTAGCCAGAATTGTCTTTACAGTCTTGTTGGCTGCCTCAACTGCCCCATTCGCCTGTGGCCTATAAGGTGATGACTTATGATGGCCTATCCCGTACCTCTGTAACATTGCTTTCATCTCTCCTTGAAACTGGACCCCGTTGTCCGTCACTATATGATGCGGCATACCATACCGACAGATGAGGTTCCGTGCTATGAACTTGGCCATCTGTTTTGCTGTAACGTTCCGGAATGACTCAGCTTCTACCCACTTCGAGAAGTAATCCACTGCTACTACTATGAAGCGATGCCCATTAGATGCATTTGGTCGGATTTCCCCGATCATGTCGATCCCCCATGCTGAGAACGGCCATGGCTCTGACAGCCCGTGCAACTCTGTATGTGGCAGATGACTCAGATTACCATGTACTTGACAGTCGTGACAGTGCTTTACCATCCTTGCGCAGTCTGCCTCCATAGTCGACCAATAAAACCCTTGTCTCACTATCTTGCGGGACAAGTTCAACCCATTCATGTGCGGACCACATACCCCGGCATGTACCTCTTCCATCACTTTCTGAGCCTCTCCTCTTCTCAAACATTTCAACTGAATGTCGTTAGCTTGCCTCTTGTACAGCTCTCTTTTCAAGATCACATACTGAGAGGCCAACTTCTGAATGGCCAATCTATCTTTTCTGCCTGCCCCTTCTGGGAATTCTCCGTGCTCTAGATACCTCTGAATGTCATGGTACCAAGGTTTACCGTCGTCAGTTTCCACTCCCAGAACTTTCCCTGTCTCATAAATCGGCCTGTTTGCTGTAGTCAATACCAACGGTCTCATCACTAACTTTTCTGGATTTTCCCAAGTAGCTGCAAGTGTGGCCAGTGCATCTGCCATCTAATTCTCTTCTCGCGGCAAGTGCTGAAACTTACAATTGGGGATGGCCTGTGCCAACTCTCTGAGGTGGAAGAGGTATGGCTTCAACCGTTCCTCTTTCAATTCCCATTCCCCTTGTAACTGACGGATTACCAGCATCGAATCTCCGTAGACCTCCACACTTTCGGCTTTCAAGGCTATTAATGCAGTCAACCCAAAAGCGCATGCTTCATATTCGGCCATGTTGTCATCAAAAGCAGGGGTATCATCCCCCAATCTGTTCGGAGATTCCTCTTGCCTCACATTTTCAGAATTTCCCCCAGCATGGGGCACAGCCATACCAGCCACAGCAGTAGTCAAGGCTTGCAGCTGTTCAGTAATCTTTGTGAGACTGTTTTCCAACTGATCCATTCGGGACACTTCATTATCTGATCCACTCATGGTTCCAACCGTTCTCTTAGTGAGTCTGGTTTTCTCCCTAACCCAAACGGTATCTATCGTGTCTTTTGAGACACAGAGGGTGTTAACAAGGCGTATGTATGCATGAGGTGCACAAGAAGCATATAACATATATTAAATCAAATAAAATTCTCAAACAAATCGGCCTATTATCATTTTAGAAGCTTTTGGGCTAACTGTCATAATAGTGAATCCGTCCCAGTTTAAATGGCCCAACGAATTCATGTCTTATGGCAAGGAGCCCAACTAAATCCAAATGATAATATTCCGAACACAATAATAAAACGGCCCATTGTTATTTAGAAGCCTTTGGCCCAATAGTCATAAGATACGTTCTTGTCCCAGTTTAAATGGCCCAACAAGCCCATATCTCATGACAAAAGATCCATATGGATTCAAATAGCAATGTTCCCAAACATAAGCATACAAGGAAGACATCATAAACATAAAAAGGTAAATTCTACCGTGTGGCCCATCATCATTTCAGAAGTTCTGGGCCTAATTGTCATAAGATACGAACCTGCCCCAGTTTAAATGGCCCAGCAAGTTCGCATTTTTGACAAGGAGTCCAGTTCATCGAAATGATAATGGTCCTAAAGCACAAGGAAATACTTGTTATAGGCTATACAACCCGGTCTACGCATGGGTTCGTGGGGGCATGGATAAAGACTCTTGCCGGCGAAGGATTGCCTACAACTATGTCTCCCCACTCAAGGGTCCGAGCGACCAAGTAAGCGCGCCTTTTTTATACCTTACGGTACGTGCCAACAAGTCATGGTGTGTGACTAACTGTCAAATGGATTCCTTGTTGCAGATTCCCCAGAGGGAAGGTGGAGCGAGGCTCACTTAAATACCCAAGCCTCTTAGGCTCTTATCGCTTGGGTCAGGAATAAGCAACAAATCCTCCAAATTAGTATATCACAACAGGCTAATGGTAATGATCATTTAGGTGCCTTCACAGCTTTTCCTCGAAAGGTAGTGAGTGAGGGAAGACACCAAATCATTAACAAGCCTAAAAAATGTCTTTTATCACAACCCTCATTTCGCACATTTGTAGACACGGTTAATTAAAGCATAAATCTATACATTACAAGACATTATTCGGGGGCCGATTCTCTATCCCCAGTGGAGTCGCCAGACTGTAGACAACAGAACTAGACGACGCATGCTGTTCTAGGCTCGGGGCCTAGTTGGGAGTACGGAGTAGCCAACGGAGGACTAAACCGGAGAGTGATGGAGTCGCCACCCGGTGTGAACCGGGACAAAGATTTAAGGCCGCACTCACCCCTCGCAAGGGAAGACCTCAAACCATTGGGTTCGGAATGGTCCCTTACTTATGCCACTTGTAATATAAAGATTTATGCAATAATCCAACCAAGCCTATGACATATATTTCCAAGTGCACCACAATCCTAAATTCGCATGCTTGAAAGTAACAACTAACATATATGAAATCAAATCTTATTGCCAAATTCACATGCTTAAAGGTAGACTTTTACAACAACAAGCGCATAACGTCATAAGAACTCAATCATTCATGTAATCATAAACACAAACAGTCATGGTAACATTTGCATATAATCAAAATGACGACAACACGAATGCATAAATCATGATACATTAAGCCAAGACTAAAGTAGATAATGCAATCATAGGGAATAAACATGCTTTTCATTATTATGTGCACAAAGATAAGAACGACTATGTGTGGTTTCATCAAAAAAAAAATCACTTAAGAAATAATTATACATGGCATGTGATGAGTATGTCTCAGTTCAGTGTGTTCGCGTTCGTGTAGCGTTCGTAACGCGTTCGAACGAAACTGAGACAGAATGCTCACGTTCGTATAGCGTTCGTGAACGCGTTCGAACGGAAATGAGACCTGATGCATGATAAGGCAAAATGTATGCTCGTTCGAGTTGCGTTCGTAAATGCGTTCGAACGGGGACAGACCTGATGCATGAAATGCTTACGTTCGTAGAGCGTTCGTGAACGCGTTCGAACGGAAATGAAACAGAATGCTCACGTTCGCATGGCGTTTGTGAACGCGTTCGAACGGAAGTGAAACAAAATGCTCACGTTCGTATGGCGTTTGCTAACGCGTTCGAACGGAAATGAGACCTGATGCATGATAAGGCAAAAATGTATACGCGTTCGAGTTGCGTTCGTGAACGCGTTCGAACGGGAACGGACGTGATGCATGAAATGGGACGCGATACATGAAAGCAAAAGGGGCGCGGCGAAGTATCGTGTAAGGATCTTATCCCCGTGAAACGGAGTGCCTTTAATCCGACTTACTAAGCCCATGCGCAATGAACATATAATAAAAGTAAATGCATAATAACAAAGACAAGATATCGGACTTTGTATATATCCGATTGAACACATCTCACGTCCAATCGAATATACGTCATCCGCGTGGCGAAGCATCGTGGTAAGGATCTTATCCCCGTGAGACGGAGTGCCTTTAATCCGACTTACTAAGCCCATGCGCAATGAACATATAATATGCATAAAATAAAGACAGAAGTAAACACAAAGATACTTGGCGTGGCGAAGCATCGTGGTAAAGGATTTTAACCTCTTCAATTAGAGGACCTTTCATCGCACTTACTAAGCCCATGCGCTTTTCTCATCATTACATAAATAAATAACACGCAAAAAATTAAATGGCGGAATAATTAAACAACTCAAAATTGAACAAAAGAACATGCCGTTTACTCAAGTGATACGTGGAGTTGTGGCCCGAGTGCAGATCATACTACCGTCCATTCGGAATCGGCTATGAAATTTACGTCCGGGTTTCCATCCGATATACCACAAGAGGCGGCATGTCTTCCATCCAAAATCCATAACAAACATCGTACATTCAACAAATACCACAAATACAGAAAATGTAATCAATATAAATGAACAGAAATTAAATAGAAATAAGTGTGAAAATAACCCTCAGGTCTAACCTTTTAGTTGTCCTCGGACTTGCGTTTCGCGGAGATCGGAAGGGATGAGAGCTCCTTACTTTTCCGGTTCACTAGTTTCGCGTTTTGGGCTCGTTGTTCCACTGTTTTTCCCACTGTTTTGGTGTCGTTTTGCTGCTGTAATTCGGTGATGAGAGAGTGAAGATGAATATGTTTTGGTTCGGCTAAGGAGGATTATTGCTCGTGGTGGTCTCGATTTTGAAGGGTTTTGGTGTTCTGGATTCAACTATGGAGGATAGTTGCTTGTGGTGTGTCTTTTTCTCTTTTTGTGTCTATGTCAAGTGTTTTCTTTTTTTGTTTTAGGCGTGTAGAGAGAGTCTAGAGAGCTAAGGCTTGGGCGTGACTTCGGTTGTGTGAAGAGAGCAATGGCTTTGATGAAGAGTGGTTTATATAGAGAAGGGTTAAGGTTGACAAGGGAAGGGATTTGGTTTCCAAATTAGGAATCCTAAGAATGGTATACACAAGATTGAGGGGGGACAAGATATTTTAAATTAGGAAGTCAATTATTTGATTGGTAGATGTCTTATTAGATTAGGAAGTCAAATATTTGATTTGTGTTAATTAGACATACAATATTTTAAGTTTGGGAATAATCTTATTAGATTGGGAATATAATTGGTTGATTGATTTTAATTAGGCATGATTATATTTTGATTTAGTGTGTGATTTTTTTATTTTAGGCATGATTTTAGTTTAAGTTGGTAATTGTTTATTTAATTATTTAATTAATTTAATTATTATCTTATTAGTTAATGTTTTAATTAATATTTATTTAATTTAATTTGGGATGTGTTTTATGGGCTTTGGGGAGCTAAATGGGCTGGGTGTGAGGCTAGCAGCAAAACCAGAATTACCGACACCGTTCGATCTGCTTTCCGTTCGAACGCCTGAACGAACGCAGCACGAACGAAAACAGTGAACCTTGCTTATTCCGATTTTCCCCTTCCGATATCCGTTTCCCGCGGTTTTCATGACTCAAAAGGTAGTGGCCTCCAAATGAGACTCATCATCGGGTTTCACATGCAAAAATGCAGTGCCTACACTACGCCTGACATAGATTATATATTCCAGTAAGAATATTTCTGGAGAATTGGGTAGGCATGGTGCTTTGCTAGAAGCCAACCATGTCTTGTAAATCGGTAAGCACGTGGTACGAGGTACGCACGTATTCGGATAATCCGATGACCGTATTTACTACCAACATATCCAAGGATCTCTTGGGTCACTTCCCAAAGATTCACCAATGATAGTTGATTTAATTAGAATTAATCTGGGATTAATTAAGAGAGAAAATTAATATGGGATTAATTAAGAGAGGGAAAATTAATCTCGGATTAATTGATGTATTATTTAATCTGGGATTAAATATGTTCGGAAGAGAGAGAACACGATTAATTTGGAATTAATCGGTAAAATAAATTTAATAGTTAAATTTGATTTTTCTATTTAATTTATTCGTATGGGCTAAAATTAATATATCGGATATATTAATATTAATTGGATTTCATTACGAAATTAAAGTTGGACTTTAATGCGAACGAGCTAATTAATTTAGAATTAATTCGTAGACGACGTTCGTAATATATTTGCGAGACATCTTTATTTAATTAAATTAGATCTAATTATTTAGCGACAAAAGTTCATTTAATCAGATTAAACGGAACCGAACCGTGTCAAATGTTCGTAGAGACATTTGAATTTTGAATTCAAATGTGAGGCCCACTTCACATGTGGTAGTTGGCATTTATGCCAAGCCACCCACCATCCAACTACCTTGGAATGGTTTTGGTGAAACCATTTACCCAACTACCTTGTTTAGGTAAAAAGGGTAAATTGGTTTTACCTAAAACTCTTCTCTCTTTTCATTTTGTATATGCATCACACAAAACACAAAATAAAAACCCTAAAAACCTCTCAACTTGGGCGTGAACATGTTGTCTCCCTCTCTTTGATTTTGTGGCAAAATCAACAAAGCTAGCACTTCAAGATGATAGGGAAACCACTTCAAGAGATGGAATCATCAACAAAGGAAGGATCTTGGAGATCTTCCTCTCAAAATTTTAAAGCTCAAATCTGTTCATTGTAAGTATTCTGTAACTTATTTTTGAATTTATGAACACCTTTTCATGCTTATTAGATCATTGGCATGTTCTAGGAACACTAACAATGGTATCAGAGCCAATTTTAAGCATGAAAATTTTAGGGTTCATGAGACTAAAATTTGGGGCTTTTGTGTTTTGGGCATGATTCCTTCAAATTGATGCTTTGAGCATGCTTAGATTATGTTAACTTAGAGTTATGCATGATTAGATTTGAAACAAATCAAATGAATCCAAAGTTAAAAAAATTTTCACTTGGCCGAATATGCTATTGTCTTGGACTGCAGTTTTTTGATTTTTTGTAACATGAAATGATGTGTTTAAATACATGTTTAAATGTTGATTGTTGGTTTGATTGGATTGGAATCAAAGTCAATAATGTTTATGTTAAAATCAAAAAGCATGTTGAGCATGAAATGATGAATTTTGGATTCAATTTGTGTTGAGCATGAAATGATGTATTTTGTCTTCAATTTGTGTTGTGCATGAATTGATGGATTAAGCATGATTAATTAAGTTAATTGGTATTTTGGAAATATTGAGTTTAATTAATTAATCATGGCTAATACACTTTAATTAAAATAATTGTGATATTTGGAATATTATAATTATGTTAATAAGCCTTTAATTATTAATTGGGCTAAAAGTGTGTATTTGGGCTTAATGGGCTTGGTTTGACTAAGTTTGGTTTTGTACTTTTGGATTGGATCCAATTGGGCCCAAAACCAATTCCATAAAGTCCAAATACATCACTTGGCTCTTTAAAGAATTTAATTGGGCCTAATGGGCCTAAATTAATTTGTTGGCAATATGGTGATTCCTATTGGGCCTTGGCATTTTGGGTTTGATCCATTATGCCCAAAGCCCATGCCTTAAGAATTAATTAAAACCCCATTGGACTTCAATTAAAATTGACATTGGATGTTAATGGGCCTTTGAGACCCATTAAGATTGGATTTGGAATCCAAGTCTTTAAGGCTTATAAGTAAGTGTATATATTTAATTTGGAATTAAAATTGGAAATAGTATTGAATACAAATAAATTGGATTTAAAGTTGTAGTTCAATATAATTCAAGAATACTTACTTTGAGTATTTATTCTTAAACGTGTTTGACTCGCGCAAATCAAATCGTTGTTTGAACATTGGATGATCATTAATTCAAAGATTAATTAATTGGATTAGATTGATTGAATAACATGATTTGTATGAATTCAAGAATGTGTTGTATGAATAATGTATATCGGATGGATATTAGAAGGGCGAGGGCAATTTTGGAAATTGTAATAAATTTAGAATTTATTAAATTGGACCTGCGTGTCCAGCCTTTTATCTCTTACTCTTTCTAATTCTCTTCTCACCAATTCCCCTCAATGTACATGAGGTTTCTTTATTGTATTAATTAATTGGGTAGAAGTTAGAATAGTTCTAGCCGGGGAGAGGAAATGGAGTGATTTGTTGTAGGAACAATTTGTGAGATATCCATCTGCATATCATTATTAATTTATTTATTTATCGCGTCTTATTATGCTTTTAGAATGCATGCTTAACGGTGTATGATGAGACCTAATCAAAGATAATAAATTGGTTGCCAATTTGCACGCGAAAAACCCTCAAAAACATATTAAGCATTTTTCCTTCCGTTGAGTGATTCTTACTCAAGATCCAAAGTTGGCATTGGTTTGTTGGCCAAAGTTAAGACCTTTGTCAATTGCGGATGTGTTTGAATCATGAGAGTTTTGTTCCATATCGGTGTCTTGTCCAAGTCGTGATTTGTTGGCCAAAGTCAAGATCACTTCTTGTCCATCGACATTGATTACGAAGCTTTTCATGTCAATGGGTCCCGCTTAACTGGAATTATTAAGCTTGTTGTGCCAAAGCCAAGGTTTGGTTGATTTAGAGGAAAAAGGTTAGGAAAATATATTGGATATATTGTCATATATAAGATATATGTTTCGGATTTGGATGTCCACCTACTGGATCTAAGAATTAGATTAGATCTAATTGATCTTAGAGATCTACCTAGTTAAGTATCATACAATTTGTTGGCCAAAGTCAAGATTGTGTGTTATTTAACGGGATGCTAGCCCACTAGGAAACTAGGTTTCCCGAGTACTCGACAGAGGGTTAGAGGCTCGCCGAAAAATAGTGGGAGTCAAGAATTAAATTTGCAATATTCGTTTAATAACTTGCCATACGCGCTCATATCAAATATCTCGTCAAATAAATTAAAGTATTAGTTGGACTAATATTTAATTGTTGTTTTAATTAAACAGTTGGACTGTATTCAAACTAATTCATTTATAGTTGATTATATAATTGGATTATAGTAATCACTATATTTGAATTTTACCCTTCATTTATAGTTGATTATATAATTGGATTATAATAATCAATACATTTGAATTTTATCGATCATTTATATTTGATTATATAATTGGATTATAGTTATCAGTATATATTTAATTTTAACCAATAAAACTGTAATTATTTATATAGTTAGACTATACTAATCATTACATCAGATTGTACCTGAAATCGTTGATTAATAGTTGGACTATTAGAATCAAGATGAAATTGAAAGATTAGTGTTTAAAACATAATCCTAAGGAAAATGTGTTTAAACGACTTTAATTTTCAAATTGGGAATAAAATTTCAGAATGGTCCTGTAAACTAATAAGTTACTTTATTTGATAAAATAACATATTAGGCCTAAGCCTAGAGTTAAGTAAATAGTAGAGCATGATCTTTGGAAGATTCATGTGATGATAAGTTTAGTGTTTGATCCATTATACTTGTCAATATGACTCCTTAATTTCCTAATCAGAACTTAGGATTAGATCCTTAAAGTATGATGAAGAAATTGAAGGATCTTCATAAGATCTATTCTTAGATCTTAGAAGTATTAAATTGCAATTAATAACTCTTGGAGAGTTAATGGCCATTCTCAATGAGACAAAGCCAAAGTTTGTAATAAGGTAAGTAACGCAAGGCGCACCCTACTTCAATATTCTAGAAGGCCAAGGCTTGGCAAAAGGCTTCTGGGTTGTAGAAAAGGGCAAAGGCAAGATCATTATAATCTTCTAGGAAGATAAATGACATATCCCAAGATGTCTGCCTAAGCTGTGGCAAACGGTGTCACTGAAGCGTGACTGCCGTATGGACAAGGCAGACATGAAGGAATTGAAGACGGGCAAGGCTCTGACTTCAAATATGTTTGTCATAAACATGTTCACTAATATTATTAAAATTGGATTTTATCTACTAAAAGTGGTACATAAAAATATATGTACTGATGTGTAGAGTCTGCTTTGAGCAGGATACTGACTTCAGATTGAGATTACTCTGCGAATAGGAAACGGGACGACAGTCGCTGTTTCAACCGTAGATACCTAAGTTTAAGAACTACTCTTCAGGTGTGCACTTAAATTAGGAAACTATTATAATGTAACTAGTTTGACTAGAAATATTATCTATATATCGAGTATAACTCGTTGCGAGTATACCTTTATATTTTATAACACTAAAGTGTTTTATTTTATAAAGTTGATATTCAGATAAACACATTAGATGTGAATAACAATATTTATATTTTGAATATAAATAAATCTCAAACATATAACATGACAAACTAATAGCTTAAACTGATTTGATCAGAAGAAACTTAATTGTGGCAGTATTGTATAGGACATATTAAATAAGACTCGTATATCAACACTTTTGAAGAGTGGATACTAGGACGGATTTGATTCCACTCAAATGATCTCTACGAATCTAGTTTATTAGGTAAAGTACCTAAAATACCTTTTACTTGGTAAAAGTATAAGTGCCATCGATCTGTTATCCCTTGTTCATAGTGACGTAAGTGGGCTCATATCTAGCAAGGCTAGAGGTGGATATGAATATTTCGTGACCTTTACGGATGTGGCATCGCGTTATGGTTATGTGTTTCTTCTGAAACACAAATCGTAAACTTTTAGAGTTTTGACACGAAATGGACAAACAGATCGGCTAAAGTATTTATACCATCACGGTTAGACCATGATGAAAATATTTAAGCAATATGTTTCTGAAATTACTTGAAATGATATAGTATTCTTTCAATGAGGACTCCTCCTGGAACACGTCAATATGACGGTGTGTCCGAACGCAGAAACCGAATTTTGTTAGACATGATAAGGTTAATCAAGAGTCGCTCTGAACTATCATTTTCCTTCAAAGGGATAATCATTAACAGTGCAATACTTATTTTGAATAAGGTTCCATGAAAGTCTATTTGACAGATTCACATTAGATATGAATAGGAAAGAAACATGGTTTTCTCATTCCTGATGATTTGGAAATTCTGGGCATACGTTTGGATGATACCAAACTAGAACCCAAATTGGATAAGTGCCAATTGTAGGTAATCTTAGGGAAACCAAAAGTATAGTACTTATACAACTCACTTGAGAACAATGTAATTGTTGCTCAACATGCGGTTTTCCTAAGAGGAATACCGATAGACAGTGGTAAGTGGGAGGATAGTAAAACTCGATGAAAATCGGAATAATACTATTCAAGGCACCAAGTCTAAAATGGAACAAAAACAGTTCATCAAGGATGAAACTGTACCAGTAATCTTCTAATACAAAAGAATCGCGTAGATCAGAGAAGTCAGAAAAGAACCTAGGGTATGGGTTTCTGATTTCACCTCATAAAGATGTCAATCTTATTGAGGAATACGAACTGACTACGTATGAGGAAGTGATACAAGGTATCGACTCCCCATTATGGCAACGTGCCATAATTCCAAAATGGATTCCATGTATATCAACTATGTTTGGACACTAGTTGTTGTACCGCAAGGCATTGTGCCTATTGGTACTATATAAGTCTTCAAGGAAGACATACATGAATGGTAACATAACAACGTACTAAGCTAAGCTTGTAGCGGAAAGGTATCGTTATCAACATTGTGTTGATTACAACGAAATCTTTCACTTGTTGCCACGTTAAATCCATTTGAATAATGCTTGCTGATGTTGCATGTTTCATTTATGAAATATGGCAGCTGAACGTCAAAATCATTTTCCTTAAACGAAAACCTCTTTAGTGGATGTTTATAACATCCTGATGGTTTTTTCGTACCAGAACTAGCAAACAAGGTTTACAGGTTATTCGATCCATGTTTGGATTGAAGCAAGCATTAGGTTCTTGGAACTATCGTTTTGATGTAATATAATGATGTATGATTTGATTCAAAAAGCATATGATTCTTGTGTATATAAGGAGGTTAGTGGGAGCGCACTAACAATAACTGTCCTAAATAATGATGATATGTCATTTCTTAAAAATGATATTCCCATATTACAATCAGTGAAAGCTTGGCTTTCATGAAAATTCTCCGTAAAATTCTTTGAAGAAACAACCTTTATTCTAGGAATAAAGATCTACTGGGTTAGATCTAAAAGTTGTTAACACTCTCTGAGAACTCGTACATTGAAAAATGTACGTGACCTGATGTCTCATACGTTTTGAGCATATGGAGTCACAAACAGGTCAATCCAAGTGATAGTCACTGAATTGATGTTAAGAACATCCGTTAGTATCTTAGAGAACTAAGCATGCTTTCTTAAACTATGGAGAAGAAGAACTTGAAGTGACTGTGATCACTGCTGCAAGTTTCCTAACCGAAAAAAAAACAACGGTACTATATAGTTTGAATAACGGAATAATGAGCTAGAAATCTTCCAAACAAGATACTGTTACCGAATAAACAACAAATGCAGGTTATTGCTGCGGCTGAGGCAGCAATAGAAGCCATTTGGGTCGATAATATATCTAATTAGATTAGATATAGTTCTGTTAGCAGCTGAGCTAGGCGTCAGCACAAGCTAAAGAATTAATGGTCTCATCAACGATCCAGATATATACTTCAACTATTCATCTGATTCGTTCGGAGCATACATCGTGGCAATGTGATGATCGAATGAATCACATCAGACGATAATCACGTAAATCCGCTAACGAAAGCCTTTCCTCAGCAGTTTGAGCAAACCGTACATAGTTCGGGTGTATGACACTCGAGTGACTGGCTATAGGCCAAGTGAGAGATTGTTGGAAAATTATGACCCATAGCGTCACTATTTGGACAGATCATGGTGTTGTTGTATAAATTAACTATGTGACAATGAGATTGCACTCTTATCATTTGTGATTAGATCACCTAGATGTATAAATGATAGAAGGTCCTTATGTTAGTTCCTGGATTGAGATGATATGAGATAGTATCAGTCCTCGAAGGATTAATCATTAAATATCCCTAGTCGTAGTATTATCGAGACTGGACATCGATAATGCAAAATAGACTAGTATTGCACTTGTGCGAGTTGTGATGGCACAATAGCATAGTTCTCATAAATATGGGTATTGGATACTCATGCAAGTGTAATAGGAGGTTGTGTTTACCGATGGTACGGAAACAGCTTCGCTCTGGATAGACCCCTCGGAATTCCATTGGTGGTATGACTACGTGTCTATGGAAGTCCGAAATCAGGGTAGATGTATTTGGTCTTAACCTGAGGCTTGCACCGCTAATACTTGCGACAATCAATATGCTTTGGTTTTGGTCGTCCAGGGCTTTAACCGGTTCTGTGTACGCCTCTGCTGGGTATATTGAGAATCGTAGTGTATTGGGTGTGATGTCAAGACGGAAGTATCACTTCAGTCATAGTGGAGATGATGTCACGTAGGATACGGAACTAGTACTCTTGAGTACTGCAGTCATCGGGATGATATGACTAGGTCATGTTCATCCGATTACAGAGACTAGTTACCAGACATCCGACATGTGCTTCGTACGGGGCAGACACAATTCCAGCCCCAAGCCCAACACGTGACACCCGATACTGGATCGCAATAAGCAATACTACGTATACTACGCCTGACATAGATTATATATTCCAGTAAGAATATTTCTGGAGAATTTGGTAGGCACGGTGCTTTGCTAGAAGCCAACCATGTCTTGTAAATCGGTAAGTACGTGGTACGAGGTACGCACGTATTCGGATAATCCGATGACCGTATTTACTACCAACATATCCAGGGATCTCTTGGGTCGATTAATCTGGGATTAATTAAGAGAGAAAATTAATATGAGATTAATTAAGAGAGAGAAAATTAATCTCGGATTAATTGAGGTATTATTTAATCTGGGATTAAATATGTTCGGAATAGAGAGAACGCGATTAATTTGGAATTAATCGGTAAAATAAATTTAATAGTTAAATTTGATTTTTCTATTTCATTTATTCGTATGGGCTAAAATTAATATATCGGATATATTAATATGAATTGGATTTCATTACGAAATTAAAGTTGGACTTTAATGCGAACGAACTAATTAATTTAAAATTAATTCGTAGACGACGTTCGTAATATATTGCGAGGCATCTTTATTTAATTAAATTAGATCTAATTGTTTAGCGACGAAAGTTCGTTTAATCGGATTAAACGGAACCGAGCCGCGGTAAATGTTCGTAGAGATATTTGAATTTTGAATTCAAATGTGGGGCCCACTTCACATGTGGTAGTTGGGAGGGTAGTTGGCATTTATGCCAAGCCACCCACCATCCAACTACCTTGGAATGGTTTTGGTGAAACCATTTACCCAACTACCTTGTTTAGGTAAAATGGTAAATTGGTTTTACCTAAAACTCTTCTCTCTCTCTCATTTTGTATATGCATCACACAAAACACAAAATAGAAACCCTAAAAACCTCTCAACTTGGGCGTGAACATGTTGTCTCCCTCTCTTTGATTTTGTGGCAAAATCAACAAAGCTAGCACTTCAAGATGATAGGGAAACCACTTCAAGAGATGAAATCATCAACAAATGAAGGATCTTGGAGATTTTCCTCTCAAAATTTTAAAGCTCACGAAGAAACATATCTTGACTATTATGGGTAAAATCTCGTTGAGGTGTTTGGATGTATGCTTCTAAGGGATAGTTTGGGCTATGAGTTCAAGATGAAAATATTTTTTGGGGGGGCCATAGGTGGTTTTGGTTCTCTAGGAAAATATTTTTCTCATTATGGAATGGACCTTGTGGTTTGAACGTTTCTGGATGGATCTCTCATGTCTATGGGTTGGAAAGTTTTTTTAGAGCTGTTTTACTTCGGACTAATACTGCCAGCTTATGGATCGGTCTGTGTTTCTTTGGGTTGGTCAGGAGCTCTGGTTTTGGGCCAATTTTCTTTTATTTGTTTTGCCTTGGGTTCCACTATGGGCCTGTTTGGCTTAATTCATGTCGCCCTCATGCTGTGCGCTGGTTTTGGGCTGACATTCATGGGTTTTGGCTACGTTTATAGGAGGGTCTTGCCTTGGGCTAGGCTTTGGGAGAGGAGCAACAGACGTGCATAGGACTTCTTTCATAGCTGAAGAATATTCGGTTATGAATTTGATGGGCTGATTTTTGTTCTAAAAAACAGGCTACTTAGGATGTGTTAGCTGATTTTCGGCTCATGTGTGATTATCGCATATGGCTAAGACTGGGCTTTTTAGAGTTGGGTCCATATTTTCTTGTTAAGCTTTACAGGCAGTGGGGGTTTCTTGGCTATCAGAATTCGAAGTAGTAGTTTTTTTGTGAAAACGTGTTGCAGCAAATCGTTTTATTTTGTACTCAAAGACAATAGCACATATTGAGGTATCGGGAGGACATCAACATGTGAAGAAATTTTGGGTTTTACAAAAGGATGGTTAAAATCATGATTCTCTCGTGGAAAGCTGCTACAACCATCAATCACATTGGTACCTTCGATGAGTCAAAGGGCCGCTTGTCTATCGTGTTGTGGCGATGTAGCAACTCGAATTTAGCAATGACTATGAGCAGTAGCATATGGTACTGGTTGGGGGAACCAGGAAGTACGAAGAAATCATAGGATTGTCTAATTTGAGTAAAATCTCAATATATGCTTTGAGAGGTTTCGCTCTTTAAAAGTTGAATGGTGCTGAGATTATGAGATGGCAGATTGTAAGCCTCGGTTTGTAGCATCTGTGGATTCATATTTTGAACTTCTACACTCTGTAGGCATTAGGCTGGCTATTTTGGAATTGAATTGTTTATGGTGTGGGCTGTTAGGCCCATTTGGCGCAACACATGGTTGTTGTGTGCAATGAAGCTTGATATGTGATTCGAGACGATGTGGATATTGAAAAGGCTTGGCTTCCAATATCAAATTTAGGCGTTGGGCCTATATTTTCCTTAATTGGAACTTGCTTTGGGCCGAATCAATTCTGATGGACTTGAATGGAACTGACGATTATTTTATGGACTGATTATTGGATGTTCACTGATGTGGCTTTGGTCATGCAAGGCCTGGATGTGGCTCTGTGATTGTTACACGTGGGCTGGACTGAAAGGTATGACAATTGGGCTGTTTGTTTCTCGGCACTTTGGTTTATATTACTCGTTGATGGGCTTCCAGCCTCGATATGGCTCTATGATTGTTACACATGGGCTGGACTGAAAGGCTGTTTGCCCAAGTATGTAATTGAAGGCTGGCTTGTTTAGACAATTGGGCCTGGTTTACGTTGAGAATAATGGGCTATACTAGGGTTCCCATCACGCGTGGATGGATTCAGTTATGCGCATTGGACTCTTGCCTTTTGTTTGGCCTTTTGGGCTTTGATTTTATCTTCTCATGTTGCTTTGTATTTTGGGCCATGTATTCGGCTTATTAAACTTTGGTTCCTTGTGGTGCTTATAGCACTTTCCTAGGGGATGTCCCTTGTACAATTGTACAGAAAAAATACCTTTTTGGAATATACTTGTAACCTTTTCCAAAAAAAAAAAAAAGTTAGCAAAAAACAAGATTTTCTATATGTTATGGGATAAACTAGAGCATGTTAACATGACATTCATCATTTCCTTTAACGCTCGATTTTTGTGTTCCGCAATCCCATTTTGTTGAGGTGAATAAGAAGCAGTAATTTCATGAATAATTCCATGGTTGGATCAATATTCACCGAATGGTGACACATATTGACCTCCCATATCACTCATGATTCTTTTGATTTTCTTACTAAGTTGATTTTGAACTTCGTTCTTATAGTGTATAAAGCTCTTAATAGTTGCATATTTGCTCCTCAGTAAATACACGTAGCATAATCTTGTGTTATCATCGATAAAAGTAATAAAATACTTTTTACCGCCTCTAGATTGTACAATATTTATATCACACATGTCAGTGTGAATTAGTTCCAAGAGTTCAAAACTTCATTCTATGAAATGAAATGATGTTCTATTCATTTTCGCTTCAATACATGCTTCACATTTATGTTAGTTATCAATTATAAATTTAGGTATAAAGTCCATGTTGATTAGTTTACGCATTGTATCATAACTAACATGTCCCAACCTACAATGCCATATATTTTTTTAACTCAAGAATATAAGCAGAAGATGTAGCTTTATTATTATTCGCTCTGGGTCGATTGACATTTATTACATTGAAATTGAAAAGGCCTTCAATGAGATATCATTTTGCCACATAGACATTATTTTTTGTCAATACAATTTTTTTAGAAACAAAAATAACTTAAAATCATTCTTGTTGAGAAGGGAACCCAAAATAAGTTATTCCAAATATCAGGAAAATGCTGAATATACTTATATAAAAGCTCCTTCCCGTATGTCATTTTAGAACTATTGTGCCTTTTCCAACCACTTTGGAAGTAGATAAGTTTTCCATGGTCTGATGATCGCCACCATTGACTTTCTGGTATGAGGAAAATATCTTACTATCTACACATATATGACGTGTAGCTCCAGTGTCTATCCACTATTCTTTCGGATTTCCAATTAAGTTAGCTTCAATTACAACTGCTGAGAGGTTCAAATCTGAGATCTCATCTTCAATGACACGGGGCCACATTTTTCTTTTTCTTGCATTTGTTTTGAGACTTTTTATTTCTATAATCCATTATCATGTGACTGATTTTCCCAAAGACGTAGCACTTTCTCTTGAACTTCTTGTTCGATTGTGAAGAATCAGCTCCATTTTTTTTTTCCTCTTTTTGCTATATTTTTCCACCCTCAACGATGTTGGCCTTAAACTCCATGATCTTGTAGCTAGTCTTCTCGGACTTCATGTTCTCCTCTTCGATTATCAACCGAACTCTCAAATCTTTAATATTCATCTGTTTCTTCTTGTCTTTCAGATAACTCTTGAAGTCATTCCATGATGGAGACAACTTCTCAATAATTATATGTAGACACTTCATTTTTACAGATGAGCCTTATATGGAGGTATTACCTGAAAAATTGCGGAAGTTGCGAAAAATGAATATCGAAAGGAAGGAAAACCTCCAAAATTAGCACCTCATCGGATTCAGACTCACTAGCCAGCCTCTGATTCGCTTAGCCGCTGTTTCAAACCTTAGTCTCGGACAAACCCCAAACACATGTAACCTGCCTATTACCCTGCAACCTATATAATCGGCCCAAGACCCTATGTAATCCATCCACACGCCCAAGGCCCATACAATCCACCATGCACGCCCAAATCTTCCCAAATAAATAAAATCTCATGCATTCCACATGCTAAAATCCCCTCAAATCACTTTCCAATTTAACAAGATTTGAAATCCCATCATTTCCAAATAACAAGATTTAAGATATCCTCCGCACCAAATTTATGAGATTCTTTCCCAAAATAAATTCCCCAAATCAACATGATTTGTTTCCTTATTTAGAGAGCCCTCCAAATCATTATAAAAGAGAGCCCAAATCATCAAAGTGAAAGAAGCTTTTGGACGTGAATTTGAGCAGAAAAACCTAGGGGCTTCTCTTCTTCTTCTTCTAAACCGTGAAAAACAAACACCAAAAACTAGAAAAACCGAAACAATAATATCAAGCCACCAAAAAACCTAGACCAGTCACCGAAACACAACACAAAAAACCTAGACCAATCACCGAAACTAGAAAAAAGAGCAATAAAATAACCCTCACCGAAACCAGAAGAAAACAACAACAAAGCAGCCAGCATCGAGAAAACCAAAAGAAAAAATAAAATCAGCAAATCGTGAACCAAACATCAACACAATCACCCAAAAACCCATCAGAAATCGTAAACAAAACAACAAAAAATAACCTCAAAAATAACCAAAACAGCAGCCCCAATTACAACCAAAATAGCAGTCAAAACAACCAAAAATAGCAGCCAAAACAACCAAAAAATAGCATCTAAAAATAGCAGCAAAAAAAAAAAAAAACAGCCAGAAGAACCAAAAAAAGAAACCAGAAAAATAGAGAAACAGCAAACCAGCGAAACAGTAAGCAGAAAACAGAGAAATAGCAACCAGAAAATAATAAAACATAACCAGAAAATAGCAAAACAGTAACCTGAAAAAATGAAACAGCGAACCAAGCTTCGATCCTTCCGGTGACGGCCTAACGCACTTCCAAGAAAGCACATTAAAAGATAAGAACTGAGGGCACCCTTACCATATTTATTTTATAGTTCCTAACGCGGCGTGCCTGGCTGGACGTGAAATACGTCCAGCTGGGTATGCGAAGTCTTACATCAAAGACAACTAAATTTCTGGTCACATTCTTTCTTTCTTCTGTATTTTATTATTTAATTTTTTTAATCTATTGTAGAACACAGAAATCGGCGATGCTGTTCTAGGCTCGGGCCTAGTCGGGAGTACGGAATAGCCCACATGAGACTAAACCGGAGAATAATGGAATCGCCACCCAATATGAATTGGGAAAATGATTTAAGGCCGCACTCACCCCTCGCAAGGGAAGACCTCAAACCGTTGGGTTCGGAATAGTCCCTTAGTTATGCCACTTGTAATGAAAAGATTTGTGCAATAATCTAACCAAGTCTACGTAACCTACATACGCAAGAATAACCTACATCTAAATTCACATACATAAAAGTAAAACCTATATCTAAGTTTGCATACATAAAAGTAAGTCGGAATAACGGGAAGCATACAATCACATGAACGCATTAAATGGATAAACATGGCAATATAAATAAATAATAATCTAAACATAAACGTAGAAGAGACATAATTAAGTTCCTAATGTGAAAGAAATAACTAAATCATGCTTGAAAATAATATGCTAAACAACCTAATCATGCATAAAAGTAACATACTATACCTAACGAACGACACATAAACACAAGATCGGATGAAACGAGATATGTGCGTTCCTCAAGCAGTACGTGAAATTATATCCCAAGTACAGACCGCACTACCATCCATTCAGATTCAGCTATAGAATTTACTTCTGGGTTTCCATCTGATATACCGTGACAGTTGTCACAAAATCATTCATCCAATGGCCACAACTACATAAATCAAAGATACTCATGTAAATAAATAATAATAAATAATGAGAAAAAGAATGAGAATAGATAAAAGGGTATCCTCAGGTCTAACCTCTTAAGTCGTCTCTTGGAAGTGCGTTACGCGGTTGTCGAAAGGGTTGGTGCTCCGTAACTTTTTCGATTTACTGGTTCGTTATTTTCCTTCGTTGCTTTGTTGTTTTGGGCTGCTGTTTTCTCCATTTTGGGCTACTATTTTTGCTATTTTGTTGCGGTTTTTAGTGATTTTGGGACTGTTTTAAAGTGCAAATTTTTTTATGATGAAGGGCTATTTTAAAGTGCAGTTTTTTTGGGTAATTATGGGGTGTTTTAAGGTGCAGTTTTTTGGGATTTAAGAATGCAGTTTGGGGACTGTTTTGTGGCGAATAGGGGCTGTTTTGGGACCGTTTGTATGGTGAATAAGGGGCTATTCGGGGTTGCTGTTTTTGCGTGAATTGGGGCTGATTTGGAGCAGTTTTGGCGTGAAGGGCGTGGTAGTGGCGAGTGGGGTATTAACGTGAACTGAAGGTCTTCACGTGGTCTGCGGGAAGGGGCAATGTATGTGTAAGTCGGTTAGGTCAGTGAGTGGGCTTTTTTGAGTGCGTTTGTGGACTATGCTGTGCTGTTTGGTTTCTGTCGTGGATCAAGCAAAGGACATGTGTCCTTGTGGCGTGAGATCATGAGTTACATGAGGGCTGCCAAGTGTAGTAGTTTAGATGGGTTTGGCTTTAATTTTGTTTTGAAATTTGTCGTAAAATGGATAGGCGTGAGAGAGAAAAGCTAAGATGAGGGCTGTGTGTGTTTTGTTATTTCTGTGAATATGGGCTGCATGGGTTTTTTTTTTTAACGTGCTGAGTGAGGGAGATGAGATAGGACCGAAGCTGTTATTAGGGTTTATCGTTGTTTAGTGTTTGTGGTGTGTTGAGTGTTTTGTGTTAGTGATTTTTTTGCCTAGTGGAGGGGAGCTTTTGGTGCGTCAAAGGTTGTTGGCTTTGTGGGATCATTTTTTAAGGTTTTTTGGTTTGTTAAGGGGCTGATATTTGTTGTTTGCGTCAAAGGTTGTTGGTTGGGAGTTAGGGTTTATTAGGTGGGAGGCTTGTGAAGTGAGAAGGAAAAAGGGGGCTGTGGTGCGAAGGTTAGAGAGAAGGTCGTGTGTTTTTAGTCTTAAAGAGATGAGAGAGAGGCGTAAGGTGAGAATGTTAGAGAGAAGGTCGTGTGTTTTTTAAGGTTTGGTTTTTTTTATTATAGAGAGAGAGAGGGCGTAGAGGCTTGAGAGGGAGTGGATGCAGAAGAGGAGAGAATGTCCCCCAAGGGTTTAGTTTATGTGTCTTTTTATAGGAGAGGGTTGAGGTTATCCTTGTACGGGTAGGGAAAGTATCATGCAATTATGGGGGGGATCTCTAATTAGTATGTCACAAGGAAATGATCTTTCTAATTTAGGGAGGTAATTCATGGGATTTGATTTGATTTCATTTAGTTTAGGCATGTGATTTAATTTAATTAGGAATGTGATTTATGCGATTTGGTTTGATTTCATTTAGTTCGGGAAAATGATTTGATTTGATTTTTTTAATTTGGGAAGGTGATTTATTTAGATTTTAATATATGTTTAATGTGTTTGAATATTTTTGGATGTGATTTAATGGGCTTGGAGGTTTTATGGGCGTGGGTGAATTTTAAAACAGAGATTCAATGAGCAAACCCGAAGCTAAGCAAACGAATTAAGCCTAACGAAGTATTGATTTCCAAACTTTCCCTTCCAACATCCGTTTCCCGCGACTTCCGTAACTTAAAGGGTAGTGCCTCTGTATGAGGCTCATCATCGGGACTTATATGTAAAAATGCAGTGCCTACATCTATTTAGCGTTATCTTTTTTATCTATTTATTCATTTTTTTATTGTTATTTTATTATTTCGCCTTTTATTTTGTTTATATTTTTCATGTTGCTAATTATCTGCATATACATAGGTATATTTTTTATGTTCTTTTACATTATATTGATGATTATGTATGTTATTATCCCTTGCGGTATATCGGATGGAAACCCAGACGTAAATTCCATAACCGAATTCTAATGGACGGTAGTGCGGTCTGTACTTCGGATACAACTCCACGTACTACTCGGGAAATATTCATATATGCGTGATTAACCTCTTTTTGTTTGCTATTTATTTATCGATACTTTTCTCGCTGTTGATTGAATTTCGTTATTGCATCCCGTACTTCTTAATTTAATATGCTTTTGGAATCGTGTTATTGTGATTATTATTTTCTTGGGTATGTTGTCGCATTTTTATTCGCTTTTATGTATAAATTACATTAAGACTTGGCTATATCATTTTGTGAACCCGTCCATTATACTGGCATAAGTAAGGGACCATTTCGAGCCCAACGGTTTGAGGTCTTCCCTTGCGAGTGGTGAGTGCGGCCTTAAATCTTTTCCCAGTTCACACTGGGTGGTGACTCCTTTATTCTCCGATTTAGTCCCCTGCGAGCTATTTCGTACTCTCTACGGGCTGCGAGCCCAACATTGTCGTGGTCGCCGAGCATCATAGACATAGCGGTAAATCCCGCTTCACTCCTACAGATGGCGACTCCACCGGGGATAGAGAATTGGCCCTGAAATAATGCTTGTAGTGTCAGCGGTTTTGGCTTTGGTTACCTAAGTCTCATATATTTTACATACCTTTCTTACTTCAATGGCGCCATGTATCGTGAAGTCGCTTTCACTTAAGGCGGTGGATCATTATGTGATAATAACCATCACTCGTTGGCACGTACCCTAGGGTAATATGCTCATTTGGTCGCTTGAACCCTTGAGTTGGGAGACCTAGTTGTGGGTAACCGTTCACCGATGAGAGCCTTTATCCATACACTTGTAAGCCCACATACGAACCATAGTTATATGTCCTTCATGCTTGTGTTTGGGACCATATCATTTAGATCCATTTGGATTTCTCGTCATAGGATACGAACTTGTTGGGCCACTTAAACTTGGACGAGTTTGTATCTTATGATAATTGGGCCATAAATTTTCAAAATGATGATGGACCACTTAGTGATTAGGCCCCAAATCATTTGAAGTTATTTAGCCACCTTATCGCAAAAGTGTAAACTAGTTGGGCCTTTTCAACTGGGACAAGTTTACACCACGTGATAACCTGATTAAATGTTTTAAAATAAAAAATGGGCCAACTTGTATGGAAATCTTGATGGGCTTAGAAAGTCCAAACATGATCCGAATATACCAAACGCATGAGTCCGATATCCGCACTGGCTTTCATCTATGAATGATACGCCTTGTTACAGCATATTTGTATACTTTTGTGTATCTCCAAGTCTATCCTCACCACAATATGATTACCAAGTGCCCAATTCGTTGTTTCTAGTCAATGGCACGATCCCCATAATAGGCTTAGTCAATTTTATAAATGGGCGGTCTTTGTCTTTTACCGATGGAAATGGACTGAGGTAGCCAAGGTTCACCCCTGTAGCATAGGAGAGAATGATTTTGTGTACCCCATATTGGTGCATAAAATGAGACATACCTAGGACAGAAATAGACTTACCACGAGTGTGGGAGGAATAAAATTGGAAGGATATATGCTGTTTTGATAACCACATGCATCTCATGTATCTCATGTATACACGTATCATGCTAACCCCTTGTCTTAACAGCCATCATAGATATCCGATGGGTTAGAGAAGAAGGAAAACTTGTCAAGAAAATGTTAGCAACCATGGATGCGTCAGTTAGGGAAAGTTCCTGCATAGATCAATTGGAGACCAACATCACTAAAATTACCGAGCAACTACAAGCCTTGACCAATGCTTGTCCAATCTGACAGTACCTCGCACAGTAGGAATAGAAAACAACGAGGATGGAAGGCATGAAGAGCCCTCGAATAGGGTGAGCGAAGAAATCCTTATTTTTGATGATGACATGGTGAGTATGCCGCAAGAAGGATAGCCGGGTCTCAGGCAGAGTTACAGAAACTCAGAGAACAAGTAGAGTCAGTTAGCCGCAAGATAAATGGAAAACATGAAGATCTATTAGACTATGATGCGATGACTTTTGAAGAACAGCTGCCTCCCCAGTTTAAGATACCTGACATGGCTAAGTTCAACGGAAACAGAGATCCAATGGTCCATCTCTGAAAATATGTTTCAATGATGAGTTCAGTGGGTTTGTCGAAGCGTCAGGTGCAAAAGATGTTTGGGATGTCACTGGAAGGGGTGCCCATAGTATGGTATCATGGCTTAGAGAAAAAAGGTCAGGGATGACTGGAAGCAAATGGCTTTCTGAACTAATATGTCACAGACCTGAAGATATACTTGTCGCTCCGTGACCTAGAAAACATGAAGAAGAAGTTAGAAGAAAGCTTCAAATATTATGTGGATCACTGAAGAAACCAACTCTTGAAGATGCAGACACGGCCCTCGGAGAAAGACCAAATTAAGATAATTATTAAGGGCACCAGACCTCCATTTATAACAAGCTGAGGAGAATGACCTCCATGATTAGTGACTTTTGACAGTTAAGAGAAACTGTCATGTATATCAAGGAAGAGGAAGCCGAGAACATAAAGTTTTATGGCCAAAATAGAAAGACTGTTGGGGGGCCTTCAGGGACCAAGCCCACTCATGCTGAGGTCGCTGCCATCAGAAACAAGCGATTCTCCAATTTTGGTAGACCTTTGTCAAATGTGTTTGAAAAGATGTAGAGGCAAGAACTACTAAAAATTTTAGAACCTAGACCATTTCCAAACCATGTGCCACACTACTTCGACCTAAACCTATACTATCCATTCCATCAGGAAAATGACCACGAAACTGACAATTGCGCCCGCCTTAGTCATGAGATCCAAAACCTCATTGACACCCATAAGATACCCAATCCACAAAAAGAACAACCCAACACATATGGAAACCATATACCCAACTACCACTTTCTTCCACCACCCACCTACATGATCAACTTCGGCCTGCATAAAAGGTTTTTCCTCCAAACTCTCAACCACCAAGCTTCTTGCATGGAGATATGGGACAGTAGTAGTGAAGATGAAACAGAGCAGGGAAGAGATTTCTGGGAAAACTTCTCGAGCAGTGACAAAGATGAGGTTGCAAAAGAGGAAAATAAATGGGAAGAAGAACTACTACAGTTGGAGAATCTGACACTCGAAGAAAGCAAGAAGACAGAAGAAGATGAGACTACAAATTAGGAAGATGTTTATTTTTCTGACTTATTTAATTGTAATCATGTATTTATTAATTATAAAGACATTGATTTTGCTTACTTTTTGAGTCTTTTCCTGTTAGTCTGCATCATAACACGCATAACATGAGCATATTTGACATTAACTCAACAAAGACAAATGCATTTAATCTTGGTACATGTGAAAATCCCCAAAGAAATTTTAATTGCAAGTGAGGTTACCTCTGATGAGCGAAAAGAATTAGAGAGAATATTAATAAAATATGCAAAAATATTCGCCTAGTTCTATGAAGACATGCTAGGAGTAGATATGAGTATTGCCCAACAGATGATACCAACTTACCCGAACATGAGACCAGTCAAACAGAAGCTCCGAAGAATGAGGCCAGAATGGGCCGAAAAGGTTAGGGATAAAAGTGGACCCTGAAAAGATCAAGGCAATCACCGAGATGCCCGCACCAAAGATAGAAAAGAAAGTTAGAGCTTTTCTCGGAAAAATCTAATATATCAGTCAATTCATTACCGATCTAACATTAGTATGTGAGCCCATCTTCAAGCTGTTGAGGAAAGACCAGCCTGTGGAGTGGAATAGGCAATGTCAAGAAGCTTTTGACAAAATCAAAGAATACTTGGTTAAACCGCCCATCTTGAAACCCCCAAGGCCGAGAATGTTAGTGTTCCTAGAACATTATTAGGATCTAATAAGCATGAAAACAATATATATATAATCATTATAAGGTGCGGAATAGACTTACAATGAGTGATAGAGCTTTAAAAAAATTTGAGAGCAAGATCTCCAAGATCTAAGCTTTTGGATGATTCCAAGCTTTTGAGTAGTTTCCCTATCACCTTTGTTCACTTCCAAAGTGCTAGCTTTTGTTGATTTGAAAACAAATCAAAGAGAATAGAGGAGTGTTAATTTCGGCCAAGCCAAGAGCTTTAGGGTTTGTCAAGTCTTGATTTTATTAAGTGTTACCAAAGTTGTAGAGAAACCTTTTGTCATTTACCCTAAAGTGAAAACCATTTCACCTTTTACCCTAAACTAGGTAGATATTGGTAAATGGTATTCAAAAAGCAAAACAATGTAGTTGTGTGGTGGGAACACCTACCACACTTGGCTCCAAATATTTGAATTCGAAATTCAAATATCTCTACGAACATTTGCCGCGGCTCGGTTCCGTTTAGTCTGATTAAACGAACCTACGTCGCTAAATAATTAAATCTAATTCAATTAAATAACGATGCCTCGTAAATATATTACGAACGTCGTTCACGAACTAATTCTAAATTAATTCGCTCGTTCGTATTAAAGTCCGACTTTAATCTCGTAATGAAATCTAATTCATTTTAATATATCCGATATATTAATTTTAGCCCATTTGAATAAATTAAATAGAAAAATCAAATTTAACTATTAAATTTATTTTACCGATTAATTCCAAATTAATCACGTTCTTTCTCTATTGAACACATTTAATCCCAGATTAAACAAAACCCGTATTAATCCCAGATTAATTTTCTCTCTCTAAATTAATCCCAGATTAATTCTAATTTAAGTCAACTGTCATCGGTGAAACTTTGGGAAGCGACCCAAGAGATCTATGGATATATTGGCAGTAAATCCGGTTATCGGACTATCCGATAAAGTGAGTACCTCGTACCACGTGCTTACCGATTTACAAGACATGGTTGGCTTCTAGCAAAGCACCGTGCCTACCCAATTCTCCAGAAATATTCTTAATGGAATATATAATCTATGTCAGGCGTAGAATACCTAGTATCTCGTAATACGATCCAGTATCAGATGTCACGTGCTAGGCCTAGGGCTGGGATAGTGTCTGCCCCGTACGAAGCACATATCAGATATCAAACAACTAGTCTCTTTGATCGGATAATCATGACCTTGTCATATTATCCCGATGGTTGCAACATAATAGAGAACGAGTTATGAATCCCTACATGATCATCATCTCCATATGTCTGGAGTGATACTTCCGTCTTGACATCACATCCAATACACTACGATTCTCGATAAACCCAATAGAGGCGTACTCAGGACCTGTTAAAGCCCTGGACGATCAACACCAAAGTTTACCGATTGTCGCAAGTATTAGCGATGTAAGTCTCAGGTTAAGACCAAATACATCTACCCTGATGCGAACTCCCATAGACACATATACATACTACCAATGGGATTCCGCGGGGTCTATCCAGAGCGAAGTTGTTTTCCGTACCATCGGTAAAACACAATCTCCTATCGCACTTGCATAAGTATCCTATACTTAAACATATGAGAACTATGCTGTTATGCCCTCACAACGCGCACAAGTGCAATACTAGTCTATTCCGCATTATCGATGTCCAGTCTCGATAATACTACGACTAGGGATATTTAATGATTAAACCTTTATGGATTGTTACTGTCTCATATCATCTCAATCCGGAACTAATCATATGGACTTTTACCATTTATATATCTTAGTAAATAAATTACGAAATGATAAAAGGCAATTTCAATATTACATAGTCAATTTTGTACAAAAACACAATGTCTTTTACAAACAGTGACGCTATGGGTCATAATTGTCTAACAGAGAAAACCCTTGGTGTTGTATTTGGCCATAGAACCCAAAGCACTGTGGGCGATGATGGTAAAGACAAATAAGACAAGGGTGGAACATGCAGTCTACTACCTCAGTAAGAAGATGCTTCCACATGAAGCTCGCTATCAAGAGGCGAAAAAAGAGAAAAAATCTATTTGGCGGTGATGTAAGCTAGATGGCCAAATTCATAGCTCGTAATATAGTAAGTTAATATGAAATACCATATCACATAATGACGAATAATGGAGTCCAATTTCAGAAATACCGGATGGAGGCAGTGTTACAAGTGGAAATAGAAATACAATCAATGCAGATACTAGTAGATGCAGGATTTCCTAAGCAGGAATGGGACTCGCAGAGGTTCGAACAGCTAGAATTACTGGATAAATGCCTTGTACCACATGTAACTATACCAGAAAAGTTAGCCAGGGCGTTCAACAAGAAGGTGCGTCCCACCAAGATCAGAGAATATGATATGGTTCTCAAGCAGTCGAAGCCACTGATAATGGACCCAAAGGGAAAGTTCAGGTCCAATTGGGAAAGGCTCTACCTAGTCAAAAAGGTGATGGGGAATGGGGCAATGAGACCGTCAGATTTGGAAGGGAACGAGTTCACTGAGCCCATCAACGTGGACAAGCTGAAACAACACTTTGCATAAAAAAAAAGGCTTGTTGGGTTGAAAATCCGCAAATGACAGCCCAAGCAAAATATAAGAGCATGAGTGAGCAAGAAAAATGGCTAATTATAAAATCCGTGAGGAATAGTTAACGACAGAGGTACCCTTGTAATGCGGTTTATTTCCTACACATGTACTAAGAAGTAATGTAAACGCCTTTATTGAAACAAATGTTCATAGATTACATAAATCCCAACTAATCAGGAAATATTAGAGTCAAGTAATTACAAATCACGTCTTTTGTTTCTTAGATACTGGATCAAGGTCAGGAGATCCAGAAGAAGAACTCCGAGAATGGAGAGAAATAGAGCAACATCGGGAATGAGGACGAAGAACTCCGGGAATGGAGAGGGACTCCGATAATGGAGAAGAGTCTCGAGAATGAGGACAGATCAAAAAAAGGAGAAAAGAAAAAATAGAAAAAAAAAGAAAAAAATTTTAGCTCGCTGAATTGAAAACCTGAAAGTGACTCAGGCAAGATTGAGCAATCTGCTAAGTTGAAAATCTAAAAGGACAAATTAGGCAAAAGATATAAAGGACCTGCAACTCAAAGAGTGAAGAATAAGGCAGTATATTTTCCACATCCTCAGGATAGCAAAGGAAAGCTTAGGGAATCGGAAAATATGATTTTCAGTAACCGAGAAGGGTAGTAAGAGAAAATGCAAGCCGAGAATGGCAGCAAACTCCTCAGGCAGAGGACATATTTCAAAATATGGGAATCATAAGACATAATTTTCAGCATCCCAAAAGGATGAGGCCACTTTCAAGAAGGCGTAATCTACTTTGACCCGGTGTGGGTAGTGAAGGGAAGAAAGCCAAGCCAGGTCTGGGGTGACCAATCTACCACCCCGCGAATAAGGGACACAATAAGATCTTGAGCCATGAGACCAAGAGAATTGAACAATCACCGGAGGAGAATTGACAATAGGATACTGTAAGTAGGCCAAGGGGGCGCCCAAAGCCTTTCATAGGTAAAAGGCACCAAAGGCCAAAAGGATTCCTAAAAGAGTGAAGAAAACCCTCTAGCGCAAGGAATACCCAACCAAAGATGACATCAAGCCAATAGGACAAAGAAACCCCATCGGAATAGGGAATGCATCAATGTATACATGCATACATGCATACACGTCGCATACACGTAATTCTTGTTTTATGTTCGCAGGATTTGAAGAAAAAGAAAAGTGGCGAGGACAAGCAACTCTAAGAATGGATATGAACCTCAAGAATGAGGATGAAGAACTCCAGGAATGGAAAATAACCTCGGGAATGAGGATAAGCAACTCCTCAGGAATGAAGACGAGTAAGCCGAGAATGACACTCTGGGAATGGAGAACAACCTCGAGAATAAGGACGAGCAACTCCTCGGGAATGAGGACGAGCAAGCTGGGAATGGAACTATGGGAATGGAGAATAACCTCGGGAATAAGGACAATCAACTCAACGGGAATAAGGACGAGCAAGCCAGGAATGAAACTTCGGTAATGGAGAACAACCTCGGGAATGAGGACAAGCAAACCCTCGGGAATGAGGACGAGCAAACTGGGACTGGCACTCTGGGAATGGAGAACAACTACGGGAATAAAGCCCAGGGTCGAAGCTTCTCGCCATCAATTCAACTCAGTTCGGGAATAAAGCCCGAAGATCAAGGCATCTCACACCCAGCATGGTTCGGGAATAAAACCCAGAGGTCGAAGCACCTCGCAATCAACTCAGTATAGATCAGGAATAAAGCCCAGAGATTGAAGCATCTCACAGCCAGCATGGTTCGGGAATAAAGCCCAGGTGTTGAAGCACCTCGCCATCAACTCAACACAGTTCGGGAATAAAACCTAGAGATCAGAGCATCTCACACCCAGCATAGTTCGGGAATAAAGCCAAGGGGTCGAAGCACCTCGCCATAAACTTAGCACAGTTTGAGAATAAAGCCCAGAGATCGAAGCATCTCACACCCAGCATGGTTCGGGAATAAAAGGGGTCGAAACACCTCACCATCAACTCAACACAATTCGGGAATAAGGCCCATAGATCGAAGCATCTCACACCCAGCATGGTTCGGGAATAAAGCCCAAGGGTCGAAGCACCTCGCCATCGACTCAGCATAGTTTAGGAATAAAGCCCAGAGATTGAAGCATCTCACATCCAGCATCGTTTGGGAATAAAGCCCAGGGGTCAAAGAATCTTGCCATCAACTCAACTCAGTTCGGGAATGAAGCCTAGAGATCGAAACATCTCACGCCCATCATGGTTCGGGAATGAAGCACATGGGTCAAAGCACCTCACCATTAACTCAACTCAGTTCAGGAAGAAATCTCAGAGATCGAAGGATCTCACAAAAGTAGCGAAACAACATGTATGTCCTGCAACTACCGACGAACCAGGTAAGTAAAAATGCAAGCATGACTTTGATAGAGTTGTCACTATCACACACTGCACTAGCCCTATCAAAGTAGGGGCGACTGTAGACACTTTATTTTACATGAGCCCCGATCATGAGCCTTATATGGAGGCACTACCTGAAAAGTTGCGGAAGTTATGAAAAATGAATTCCGGAAGGAAGGAAAACCTCCAAAATTATCACCTCATCAGATTCAGACTCACTAGCCAGCCTCAGATTCACTTAGCCGCTGTTTCAAACCTTAGCCTCGGACAAACCCCAAACACCTGCAACCGGCCCATTACCCTACAACCCACACAATCGGCCTAAGACCCCATGTAATCCATCCACACGCCCAAGGCCCATACAATCCACCATGCACGCCCAAATCTTCCCATATAAATAAAATCCCATGCATTCCACATGCTAAAATCCCCCCAAATCACTTTCTACTTTAACAAGATTTGAAATCCCATCCTTTCCAAATAACAAGATTTGAGATATCATCCTCAGCAAATTTATGAGATTCTTTCCCAAAATAAATTTCCCAAATCAACATGATTTGTTTCCTTGTTTAGAGAACCCTCCAAATCATTATAAAAGATAGCCCAAATCATCAAAATGAAAGAATCTTTTGGACGTGAACTTGAGTAGAAAAACCTAGGGACTTCTCTTCTTTTTCTTCTAAACCGTGAACAACAAACACCAAAAACCATAAAAACGGAAAAAATAACACCAAGCCACCAAAAAACCTAGACCAGTCACCAAAACACAACACAAAAAACCTAGACCAATCACCAAAACCAGAAAAAAAGAGCAATAAAATAACCCTCATTGAAACCAGAAGAAAGAACAACAAAGCAGCCAGCACTGAAAAAACTAAAAGAAAAACAAAATCAGCAAATCGTGAACCAAATAGCAGCCCAATCACCCAAAAACCCAGCAGAAACCGTAAACAAAACAACAAAAAATAGCCCAAAAAATAACCAAAATAGCAGCCCAAAAAATAACCAAAACAGCAGCCAAAAAACAACCAAAACAATAGTCAAAACAACCAAAAATAGCAGGCAAAACAACCAAAAAAATAGCAGCCAAAACAACCAAAAACAGTAACAAGAAAACAGAGAAACAGCAAACTAGCAAAACAGCAAGCAGA
Organism: Zanthoxylum bungeanum; assembly: GCA_019454045.1. Taxonomy (NCBI): domain Eukaryota; kingdom Viridiplantae; phylum Streptophyta; class Magnoliopsida; order Sapindales; family Rutaceae; genus Zanthoxylum; species Zanthoxylum bungeanum. Next base: position 10,152 of record SKCR01033538.1, on the reverse strand, counting down.
AAACAGCGAAACAGTAACTAGAAAATAGCAAAATAACCATCAGAAAATAGCAAAACAGCAACATGAAATAGCAAATCAGCGAACCAAGCTTCGATCCTTCCAGCGACGGCCTAACACACTTCCGAGAAAGTAACTTAAAAGATAAGGCATGAAGGTACCCTTACCATATTTATTTTATAGTTCAGGACACGGCATGTCTGGCTGGATGTGAAATACATCCAGTCGGGTATGCGAAGTCCTACATCAAAGACGGCTAAATTTCCGGTCACATTCTTTTCTTTCTTCGAAATTTTATTATTATTATTTTTATCTATTTAGTGTTATCTTTTTATCTTTTTATTCATTTTTATTATTATTTTATATTTTGCCTTTTATTTTGTTTATGTTTTTCATGTTGCTAATTATCTGCATATGCATGGTTATATTTTTAAGTCCGTTTATATTGCATTTCTTATGATTATGCAAGTTATTATCCCTTGCGGTATATCGGATGGAAACCCAGACATAAATTCCATAACCGAATTCGAATGGACGGTAGTGCGGTCTATACTTGGGATACAACTCCAAGTATCACTCGGGAAATATTCATATATGCGTGATTAACCCCTTTTTATTTACTATTTATTTATCAATGCTTTTCTCGCTTTTGATTGATTTTCGTTATTGCATCTCGTACTTCTTAATTTAATATGCTTTTGGAATCGTATTATTGTGATTATTATTTGCTTGGATATGTTATTGCATTTTTATTCGCTTTTATGTATAAATTACATTAAGACTTAGCTATACCATTGTGTGAACCCATCCATTATATTGGCATAAGTAAGGGACCATTCCAAACCCAAAAGTTTGAGGTCTTCCCTTGCGAGAGGTGAGTGCGGCCTTAAATCTTTTTCCCAGTTCCCACTAGAAGGTGACTCTTTATTCTCCAGTTTAGTCCCCCGCGGGCTACTCCGTACTATCTACGTGCTGCGAGGCCAACAGTGTCGTGGTCGCCGAGCATCATATGCATAGCGGTAAACCCCCACTTCGCTCATACATTGTGGCCACTTGAAATATTTCATAGAGTTTCATTCCCCCATCCAGTATTTCGTGAATGATCAATTTTAGTTCGCCCAACTGAGACATTACCATCTTCGAATTTACCATTTTATAGTTCATGAACCTACCCACTGTACATTTGTAACATCCATGATCTGGGAGATATTATCGGCAGAGGATAGATCGTACTAACCCCATAAGCCTCTGACTTTCTAACCATAGATAAATACTAATATTCTTTTCTTTAATTAATTATACTATGTGTGGGAACGTAGCCCAAACTCAAAGTCAATACACACAGAATCAACATCTGAAATTGAAATTCAATACACATTTTACAATGACCGCCTTAAAATCAAATACTAATACAAAAATTTTAATTGATTGTGACTGAATCACACTCTATCTGACTAGTACTAGTGGACTCCAAACCCTAATGACTACATCAGTATCCGTCCTCCCAAGCTCGTCCTCCGAGAAAACCTATAAAATAAGGAAACTGGGAGGGGGTTAGATCGTTGTACGATCTAAGTGAATGAACGGAAAAACTAAAATACTATTGTAAAAAAAAAATTTGATTCTAAAACTAAAACTCAAGAAAATCTTTATATCAAAACTCTTTTTCTGTCTGAAATCTCTGGGCTTGTTTTGAAAAAGTAATCTTTTTTAAGACCTCTTGGAAAATTTTTCTGAAAACTTTTCAATGTAGATGATTTGTGAAACTATCTCGGAAAAACTAGTTCTATTTTTGAAAACTTTATCTAAAAAACTGATTTCTGCATCTGAAAACTGTTCTCTGGAAGTCTGGTATTAGAAAACTAATATGTAACTGAAAACTTGACGTATGAAGGAGTTACATATCTCCGCCCTCTCATACGCCTATCTGGAGCCAAGAATGCAAATCCATGACTTTGGGACGTTACTATCACCGTCCCCGAAAGCATGCTACTATTGTCCCTAAAACTGGTGGTATTGGGGCGTTACATGTCGCCGTCCCCCAAGCCACTGAACTAGAGTCGATAGTTTCGATTCATGCTATTATATGACTCTGAAACTATGATCTAGGGGCGTTACATATCGCCGTCCCCCTAGCCCTGAACTAGGATCTGGGGGCGTTACGTATCACCGTCCCCCAGTCCTCTACATGTGCACATGTCCTCTGTCTGTCAATTCCAGGCTATCTCAAGTTACACACTGGGGTGAGTTTTCCCTCATACCCCGAAAAACCATAAAATCATGCTTGAAAAATATTTCGGTCTCAAATATAACTTAAAACATAAAGCTTCATGAAATAACTGTGATAAAAGTAATCTAATGCCCTAAAGCGTAAAAATAAGTCTGTTTGTAAAATAACATAATAAAGTCTCAATTAAAAGAGTCGTGTCCACTAACAGTTAGGAAATCTGGCTAGTAGTATTCGCTTGCTGAGGAATCTCTGATTCCTCCAATGATCTTCATTTGGATAAACTATATTAGTAATGGACTAAGAAAAACACTTTGGAATCATATTTAAATTGGTTTATTCGAGTAAGCGTTATCATTTTGAAGGTATCCTACATATACCATGATGTATTATGAACATACGAGTTGATACGAGACTTATAGGGTAGCCTCTAACGCATTCGGGTGAAACTGGGCTGGTGTAAAACTGAATCGGGTAAATTTTTATCCTTGAGTTGCGACGCAACTCGTCTAGAATATGCCCAAATATTTCCATTACACGTTGGGAAGCACGACCTTTGCACGTCGCGACGCACACCATTCTAGAAGCATTTTTGGGAAATTCCTAAGTAGCGGAGCGTCCTGCATTGCGACGCTAGGATAAAATTCAGGCATTCTCATCATCTTTTCATACTCAATTCTTGGCCAACACATCCCACTCAGCAATAACCTAAATAAACATCCTATAACATCATTCTTATCAACTTCAAATACTTCTAATCTCATTGATCTTATTACTTCACTAAACTCTTATGATTTCCAAAAACATAAATTTAACACTTAGTTCTATAATCAATTTCCCTCCATGTCAATTACCAATTCACAATCCCCAACACAATACTAGCATTCACATATACTCACAATATTAAAATTTCACAAATTTCAATTTGGGTCATGCTTCTTTACCTTCTTTATGCTTGATTTTTATCCATCTTCCATTTTCTCCATGATTGACAATGTCCTTCCTCTCCATGTTCCCCGCTTTTCTTTCATTTCTTCTCTTCTCTTCCCTTCTCTTCTTCTCATTCTCATTCTCCTTCTTCTTCTTCTTCTTCTTCTTCTTCTTCTTTTCTCCAACGTGTTCTTCATTTCCTTTTTTCTTTCAATTTGTGATTTTTGACTAGTGAATCATTTATATACTTGGCATTTAAAATAAAATTAGAAATGTGTAGAATTTTGGAGAAGGTTTTAGAATTTACTAGAATGCCCTCGGGTACTATTTATTTGAATTTTTGATTTGAAATTTGATCTATTTATTGTCCGAAATTGAAAAAATGTTTAACGTAAAAGTTGTAGGTCCGATCTCAACTTTCCGGTGACATAGAATTCATAAAAATTGGAGTTCGTAATAACAAGTTACGGTCCAAATACCATGGGTTGTCCGGAATAGAACATCGTAGAATTTCGTATTGAAGTTTCGAAGAATTTATTGTTTATCCATAAAGTCATCCCAAGAATGTAGGTATGCTCGGACATAATTTTATATTTTGTAATTCTTGTCCCGTCATGTAACCGTACTACAGTCAATTGTAGTAGAGACCACTGGTCGTTATAAATTTTTTTTTTTTGTCTAGCATATTCTGTTTTGTACTTATTCTCAAGAGATTCCCATAAAATCTTTGCATAAGCCATGTCTTGATACATATTGTACGGGGTATTGTCAAGTCCTCCCAATAGATAGTTCTTGCATAAGAAGTCATCTTACGATCGTACCTCAACTCGCAGTTGTTTAGCTATTTCAGTTTCTCCCTCCACAGAACCCGGAGGAGTTTCCTTGAGATACTTGGCCAACTGCAATGTGGTTAAATATAACAATATTTTTTATGCCACTGTTAGAATTTTGATCCACCAAACTTATCTGATTTCTCTGTGAGCGACCGGTACTATACTATTTCTACTAGCTATGTGTAACAGGAAAATACATATTACACAAAGATTAACTTTATGATCATGTTTATGTGTTACACTAAAAATCTACTTGTTATTATTTTAGATAGTAACACCAAATAATACAAGTCCTTGATTTTGTGACTAAATTTCTTATGATAGGTGTGTTGAGGTTGGTGCTCCGAGTGCCAATCCAGATCATATTTATGTCCGATTCATAAATACGAGCAATTATATTTTCCATAATATTACTAATTTAACGGTAGCATCCTTATCTTTTATACTCTTCTTCGATCTAATTGCAATTAGATTTCTAATTACGATTAGATTGAAACTGAATCTGGTTCAGTGATACGTGTATATTAGACAAAGACCCTAGGATTTATAGTATAGTGCGCAGTTATAACGTAATTTATAATTGATATTGGGAAGCGTGCTATTAGTTGTATATCCTTAAATAACGTTCCAGGTCAAGATTTACTAACACGGGTCGGTTAGTAGAGATCTGCTGAGACCAGTACATGTCGTATATCGAGACTTGGTCCGATGGTTTATCCCAGTGAACCATGTGTCTCGGGAGACTCGTATAGACATGTAGGTGTTTATTTGATAAGACTCTGAACGGCTCACGGAAGATTTCCTAATAGATGGTACACCAATGTCAATAAGAACCTTCTCTTGTTGAGCGAGCATACTGGTCCTTCGACTTAAGCTACCACTATGGATATATGAGCTATCCTCCACACTTTGATGGCAGTCACGTCAACGATCTATTCATGATCAGACCTCCGCCTATTCGTTGGGTCTGGACTAATGCTCATGATATCCAGTGCGTATCAAGACAGGATCCGTCAGTCCTGTGTACATGGCATAGGCTTTCCAACACGTGTTCACGATCTAGTAAATCCATGGCCGTGGTTTAACTTCGGAAATTAGTTCCAAGTGTTATTTAGAGCCCGTAAATTGAAAGTCGACTGTATTATACCGAACAGATTTGATTTTCTCATCTATATCTCAGGTATAATACGGATGGCCCGTGTTGAGGGATTATACGTATGCTATGACCTCGACTTGCATAGTTTAGCGAGATTATCTATGGTCATCATAATTCATGAGTGGGTGGATTATGGACACGAAATTGGTTTTCGTGAAGGATAAACCTAAACTTAGAGAGTCCCATAATATGAAGTGTACTCGTTGAGCACTTGGGCAACTTGATATGAATAATACGGATTATTCATAATACTTCACTGGATTAAATGAGTTAATTCGGATCATTTAATCGTTAAACGGTAACACATGCATTAGGGAATTTTTGTCCGATAATAATTATTGTGTATTCGTATTTAATACATAATACGATTAGATACACATTAATTATTTATCAAATTAGATTTTGACACATGTCATAAATATATGCATTTATTATTTAATGTAAATAAAATACATATATTTGTATAAATTAATTATTTAATTATTTAATAGTTAAATAATTAAATAATTGATTTTTTCAATCTTTATCTATTTATTATTAACTGAATGATACTTGGTGAATTTTGATTGGAAAACATGGCATGAATTTATTATGCTTTATATATGTCTAAATTTGATTGGATATTATAAAGTTTAATATTTTTTTTATTTGATTAAAAAAATTAAAAATGACAAAAATGCCCCTTGACTTCCAATTTCGTTTTTATATATAAAAAGGAGGGATTTGATTTTCTCTCTCTTGTCCATCTTCTTCACTCACGAAAATGCCTCTCAAAATGGGTTTCATGGTTTTCAAAATATGTTTGCAAAATTCGTGGAAAAATTGAAGGAAATTCATGAAAAAAGCTTGAGTATTTGGAGATTAAAAGGTAATCCTTCATTCCCTTGAGCTTAGAAACTTATTTTCTTGTTTCTTGAATTATTAGATATGATCTAGGGTTCCTTTAATTCTAATTTTTTTGGGGATTTTGGTTGTTGATGATGGATTGGAAGCTTAATAGCATGTGTGAAGTTAGTTTGAGTGAAATTATTGTAATATTCATTCAATTGATCATTTGATAATTGTTGCCATTCTAGAGTGTGGTAACCACTCTTAATATGCCTAGAATTGTTCTAGAGTGATTCATATGTGTGGTGACTTGATTTGGTGTGTTGATTAATTTGATTAATATTGGAATTTTGGATTTAAAAGCATGAAAATGGAAATTTCGGTTCTGCAGATCAGATTTGAAAAAAAATGGAAATTATGTGATGTATTTGATGTCTTACGAATGTAATGGATATGTTTTGGGAGCTGAAACAATTTCCGGAAAGTGTTTCCGACTTGAAATAAGTGAAAACGGTCAAAAACGGCGTTACCGGGTGGATTTTGAGCCAACCGAGTGACGACTGTGAAAACAGTGATTCCGTCACTGTTCAGGCAGCCCGTGAACTGCCCCGAGACTATAGCAACTGACCTGGATAGTTTCCATAAATTTCGGGTAGTCGGTTCGGTCAAAAACACTTTTTAGGCCATTTTGAGGAAAAACATTTTTCGTAAAAGTTTCGCGAGTTTTCAACTTGTTTATATTAATATTTGGTATTGAATAAATATGTTTAGGTGAAATATGATTAAATTATTCATATTAGATATTGAATAATTTATTTGGTATTTTGAAAAGTTTTAAAATATGATTTCGCAAGGACCCTCACTTCTGCTGCCCCCATCGCCCAAAACCCCAACAAAAATGATATCAGAGCAGGTCTGATGCTTCATCCATTACGTTACTCATGCTTGATATTTGATATATAATCCAATTTTAATGTTTGCACATGCTTTGAATCTAGATATGTTTCTTTAGTTTTTAGTTCTACACTAACAGAAAATATAACGGAAATTTAATAGTTAAATTACATTATGTTTCCTAAGGTTGAATTGAAATGTTTAGAAAATAATTTAGATTAAAATTCTGCATTAGATGTAGAGTATAGCTTCCATAGGAAAATCCTCGTGTTTTAAATAAGGCTGTTAAGTAACTTGTATTAGATACATTTTTCTTGGTCCGCCTTGTCAGTTTAGATGCAAATAATTTCCTGATGCTATAGCTGTATCGTGCCAAAGCTGTGCAGTTATGGCTGATGGTAGTTCATTTGCGCCGGTAGAACTTATATGATAAGAGACAAATTCAATTGAAAGTGGAAATCTTAAACGTGCCAAATCTGTCAGGACTACATCGGTAGCTTGAGTTTGTCATTGACAAGTGTAGCCTTGATACGCCTCCCTGTGAACGTGCCAAAGCTGTCACAGCGAGAAACGGTCAGGACCAAAACCAGGAGTCACTGGTGAGTGATTGACAATGAGTTGTCTACCTAATGGATATACGTAGGTGAGAATGTACCAAAGCTGTGAGTCGGAATATATTCATAGGATCCTACTCTCACTATGGAATTCGATTTAATTATTGAATTCTCGTTGTCCATTGGGGATTACGGTATTATGTAAAGTAGTGGGAGACACTGCTGAGTTTGAAATCCATAACTTAAGGAGTGTGTAATTTTGTGGAAAATCTGCTTCGTTTTCTTTTTATTCTATATTGTTCATAGAATTATGCTTTTAATCCACTGCATGTCTATTATTAGAATAGGTTTTCTGACTTTACTTATGGTTGTATAGTTCTAGAATAGGTTCTAGAAAGACCGTAGACTTATATATTGTTAGATTATATGAAACCATTGGGAACTGTTGTTCCGATTTTCTTTTGAAAATCAAGATGGTTTGTGACTTAGTTTCTAAGTCATGTTATGTAATCTAAATAGATATTTATGTTTAGGATATTATTCTAGTTAGAATTATTTCTTATCCAGTAAGAATAGACTTGAATAATTCATATCACGATATTCTTGACTGGCATTAAGAAAACCCCTTTAGTATTTGTTTATCTTTTTATGATGTTTCTTCGCTTTTAATGACTTTTAGAAGTCACGTGTCTGACACACTTTGCTGATTGATTATTTGCAATTGTTGTGAATAATTGAACCCAAATTATAAAGCTTAATAAAGGAGATGTGTATAGTTATTTATAGAGAATTTCGATTCTCACAATACGACAGTTGTATGTATTGGTTACTGTAGGCACTGCATTTTTGCATATAAGTCCCGATGATGAGGCTCGTATGGAGACACTACCTCTTTGATTGTGAAAGCCGCGGGAAACGAACGTCGGAAAGGTAAAGTTGGAAATTAGCATTTGGTCGGATTTAACTCGCTTGTTTCGCTTCGGGGTTTGCTTGTTGGACCTCTGTTTTAAAACACATCTCCAAATTAATATTTAAAATATTTAAAACATATCTCACAAATTAAATAATTAAAACATTTAAAACATGTCACAAATTAAATTAAAACAATTAAATTAAATTAAATCACATTCACAAATTAAATTAAATTAAAACACATGTCACAAATTAAATCACCTTCCTAAATTTAATTAAATCTCTTTCCTAAAATATATAAATCACTTCCTCAAATTAAAAGATTTTCCCTATCAAATAATAATTAAAAATTTCTCACAATTAATACACAAATCCTATTCCTCCTAAAACACGGTAAACCCCATCCATTTGCCTATAAAAATAACCCTTCTCCACACATTCAAACCCTATCCGATTCTCACGAAAGACACAAAAGAAAACCCTAAAAAAAACTCTCGGCCTACTTCCACCACTCACTACAAAAATAACTTCACCAGCCTCCACACTAAACTATAAAGCCACAAACACGTCCTAGCGCCCTTCATCATCCATCAAACCCTCCTCATACAACAGCCACGAAGCTGACCTTACCTCATACATGTGTAACCAGATAGCCCCCACATTATTCACATGCAAACCACTCACCACGTGCTGCCCACAAACACAGCCACACACATGCCTCTGAAGACAGAAAGTCAAATCAAGTATGGGGACGACCAGTCTACCACCTTGTGAATCAAGGGATACAACGAGCCTTGAGATGAAAGAAAGCTGAACAATCCCCATAAAAGAACCAGCAGGAAGAAACTGTAAGCAGGCCCAGGGGGCGACCAAAGACAGCTATAGGCAAAAGACACCGGGAGAACTTGTAGAAAATCGAACCCAACGGAATAGGAAATTCATTCATACATGCATGAATACACGTAACGCACTTGCATTCTTTTTGTGTTTTGTTTTGTATTCACAGGTTTCAATGAATAAAAAAGGAGAAAGCGGCAAAGACAAACCAATCAAAAACAGCAACAGTACAGTTTCAATCAATATCAGTCTGGGGGCGAGGCCCATATCAGTATCAGTTTTGGGGCAAGGCCCACATCAATTTCAGTCTAGGGGCGAGGCCCACATCAGTGTCGGTATGGGGGCAAGGCCCACATCAATTTCAGTTTGGGGTCGAGGCCCATATCTGTATTTGTTTGGGGATGAGTCTCGGGGTTGAGGCCCACATAAGTATCAGTTTGGGGCGAAGCCCACATCAGTTTGGGGCGAGGCCCACATTAGTATCAACTCAGGGTCGAGGCCCACATCAGTATCAACTGGGGGTCGAGGCCCACATTATCAGCAGCATAGGGAATGAATCCCAGGGCTGAGGCCCGCGTCGTCGAAATTTGGAATGAATCCAGGGAATGAATCCCAGGGCCGAGGCCCATGTCGTAAGAATTTGGAATGAATCCCAGGGCCGAGGCCCACGTCGTCAGAATTTGGAATGAATCCAGGGAATGAATCGCGGGGCCGAGGCCCACGTCGTAAGAATTTGGAATGAATCCAGGGAATGAATCCTAGCGCCGAGGCCCACATCAACATCAGTTTAGGGCGAGGCCCACTTTAGCATCAGTATCGGCATTGCCGGGTATGAAATTCTTGTTGAGTTCCTAATTAGGTCCAAGAATCATCCAACTCAAGCATAAAAACACATGAATACATCAAGAGTAAGGCGGAATACATACTCACATTGATGGGTTTTGATGAAATGAAGAACACAAGCCTTCAAGCTCCCTCCACATG